>PJEM01016331.1:0-26192 GCA_004023845.1 Helogale parvula | reverse complement strand
TACCACTGCTTGAATGTCCCTGAGGAACCTCAAAATCAGTATACCCCCAACTGCTTTCACCAACTTCCTTCTCACTTTCTCCCTTCATTTCCTTTCACACTTTAAACTTGCACTCCAATATTTGACCTGTTCTTATTTGGAGAGAGTGTCAAACAGCTACCAAGAAAAGAAAGGAAGCATTCATCATTTTTTAAGTGGACCACAGATGCATAGACTCATCATAACCTTTAGTTCACAACCCTCTTTTTAGTAACCTTTGTTTTTCCCTTTCTGACTCCTATTTGTGAAGCCACTACCCAACCAGAGAACTAGAAGTTTGCCAATGTTGTAGCTTCTACCGTGCAGTCTCTCTCTCTCTCTCTCACACACACACACACACGCAAACGCAGAGTATATGTGTGCATGGATGTCTTTATGTGTAAATATGGGAAACCATCATTTCTATTTTCATTTGCAAAATATCACATCTTATTTAAACAGTTATGAATTATGTGCGTGACACAACTAATTCTAATTATATTTTCACTACATGTTTCTTTAGTAAAACTTTGATCTTCCTACAATGTTTCGCTCAACTAAAATGTATGATCATGTTATCACCATATAACGAAAAAACTTTATTTTCAATGTTGAATTTTTAAACTAAATTCACAGTATCATTCATAACAAGGCTCGATGTTTCCCTTTCCATGAATATGAACATCAAAAAATATTTTTATTATTATTATTCCATAAATTTGATAAAAGTATTATCAAATCACAATTGGTACTAACTGATTTTCTGTTTTTAACCATTGATGATGCTGATTTTATATTTTTCCCAGATGACTACTGTATCTTTCATTTTATTTTATATAGTTTACTGTCAAATTGGTTACCATATAAAACCCAGCGTTGATCCCAACAAGTGCCTTCCTCCATGCCCATCACTCCCCTTCCCCTCTCCCCCACTCCTATCAACCCCAGCTTGTTCTCAATATTCAAGAGTCTCTCATGGTTTCCCTCCCTTCCTCTCCCCATTATCCCCCTTCCCATCCAGCATGGTCCTCTGTTAAGTTTCTCCTGTTCCACTTATGAGTGAAAATATGTGGTATCTGTCCTTCTCTGCCTGACTTATTTCACTTAGCATAACACCCTCAAGTTCCATCCACATTGCTACAAATGGCCAGATTTCATTCTTTCTCATTGCCATGGAATTTTCCATTGTATAGATAAACCGAATCTTCTTGATCCATTCATCAGTTGATGGACATTTAGGCTCTTTCCATGATTTGGCTATTGTTGAAAGTGCTGCTGTGAGCATTGGGGCACATGTGCCCCTGTGCATCAGCCCTTCTGTATCCCTTGGGTAAATTACTAGCAGTGCTATTGCTGGATCAGAGGGGAGTTCTATTGTTGATTGTTTAGGAACCTCCATACTGTTTTCCAGAGTGGCTGCACCAGGTCACATTCCCATCAACAGTGTAGGAGGTGCCCATTTCTCCACATCTTTGCCAGCATCTATAGTCTCTTCATTTGTTCATTTTAGCCACTCTGACTGGCGTGAGGTGGTATCTCAGTGTGGTTTTGATATGTGTTTCCCTGATGATGCGTGACAGTGAGCATCATTTCATATGTCTGTTGGCCATCTGGATGTCCTCTTTGGAGAAGTGTCTATTCATGTCTTCTGTCCATTTCTTCACTGGATTATTTGTTTTCCGAGTGTGGAGTTTGATGAGTTCCTTGTAGATTTTGGATACTAGCCCTTTATCTGATATGTCATTTGCAACTATCTTTTTCCATTCTGTCGGTTGCCTATTAAATTTCTTGATTGTTTTTGCGGTTCAGAAGCTTTTTTATCTTGATTAGGTCCCAATACATCATTTTTACTCTTGATTCCCTTGCCTTTGGGGATGTGATGAGTAGGAAATTGCTGCAGTTGAGGTCAAGGAGGTTGATTGCTGCTTTCTCCTCTAGGGTTTTGATGGTTTCCTGTTTACATTTAGGTCCTTCATCCACTTTGAGTTTCTTTTTGTGTATGGTGTAGGAAAGTGGTCTAGTTCCATTCTTTTGCATGTTGCTGTCCAGTTCTCTTAGCATCCTCTGATAAAGAGGGTGTCTTTTTCTCATTGGATGCTCTTTCCTGCTTTGTCAAGGATTAATCGACTATACATTTGTGGGTCCAATGATGAGGTCTCTATTCTATTCCATTGGTCTCTGTGTCTGTTTTTGTGCCAATACCATACTGTCTTGATGATTTCAGTTTTTGTAGTAGAGACTGATGTCTGGGATTGTGATTCCTCCCATTTTGGTTTTCTTCTTCAATATTACTTTGACTATTTGTGGTCTTTTGTGGTTCCATAAAATTTTAGGATAGTTTGTTCTAGCTTTGTGAAGAATGCTGATGCAACTTTGATTGGGATTGCATTGAATGTGTAGATCGCTTTGGGTAATAATGACATTTTAACAATGTTTATTCTCCCAATCCATGAGTATGGCATGTTTTTCCATTTCTTTGTATCTTCTTCAATTTCCTTCATAAGTTTTCAATAGTTTTCAGCATAAAGCTCTTTTACACCTTTGGTTATGTTTATTCCTAGGTATTTTATGTTTTTTTTTTATGCAGTTGTGAATGGGATCAGTTTCTTTATTTTTCTTTCTGTTGTTTCATTATTGTATAAAAGTGAAACTGATTTCTGTAGGTTTATTTTGTACCCTGCAACTTTGCTGAATTCATGGATCAGTTCTGGCACATTTCTTGTGGAGTCGATTGGGTTTTCCATGTAGAGAATCATGTCTTCTATGAGGAGTGAAAGTTTGACTTCATCTTTGCCAGTTCTGATGCCTTTTATTTCCTTTTGTTGTCTGATTGCTGATGCTGGGACTTCCAGCACTGTGTTAAACAGCTGTGGTGAGAGTGGACATCTGTGTCATGTTCCTGATCTCATGGGGAAAGCACTCAGTTTTTCTCCATTAAGAATTATATTAGCTGTGGCCTTTTCATAAATGGCTTTTATAATGTTTTAAGTAAGTTCCTTCTATCCCAACTTTCTTGAGGGTTTTTATTAAGAAGGGATGCTATATTTTGTCAAATGCTTTCTCTGCATTTATCGACAAGAACATATGGTTTTTATCTTTTATTTTCTTAATGAGATGTATCACATTGATTGATATGCTAATATTGAATCAGCCCTGTAACCCAGAAATGAATCCCATTTGATCATGGTGGATAATTCTTTTTATATGCTGTTGAATTCGATTTGCTAGTATCTTGTTGAGTATTTTTGCATCTATATCATCAAGGATATTGACCTGTACTTCTATTATTTTGCTGCATCTCTGTCCTGTTCGGGAATCCAAGTTATGGTGGCTTCTTAGAATGAGTCCAGAATTTTTTTGTTCTATTTCTATTTTTTTTTTTTTTTGGAATAGCTTAAGATGAATGAGTATTAACTCTAATTTAAATGTCTGGTAAAATTCCCCAGGGTAGCCATCAGGCCCAGGGCTCTTATTCACTGGGAGATTTTTGATAACTGATTCAATTTATTCACTGGTTATGGGTCTGCTCAGATTTTCTCTCTCTTCCCATTTGAAAGTTGGGAGTGCACGTGTGATAGGAATTTGTCCATTTCTTCTAGGTTGTCCAGTTTGTTGGCATATAATTTTTCATAGTATTTCCTGATAATTGCTTGTATTTCTGAAGGATTGGTTGTAATAAATCCATTTTTATTCATGATTTTGTCTATTTGTGTGTTCAGTCCTTTCTTTTTGAGAAGCCTGGCTAGAAATTCATCAATTTTGTTTCTTTTTTCAAAAAACCAACTCGTGGTTTAATTCATCTATTCAACTGTGTTTTGGATTCTATATTGTTTATTTCCCCATTGATCTTTATTATTTCTCTTCATCTGCTAGGTTTGGGGTGCTGTTGCTGCTCTTCCTCGTGTTCTTTTAGGTGGACTGTTAGATTTTGTATTTTCACTTTTTCTGGTTTCTTGAAATAGGCCTGGAGTGCAATATACTTTCCTCTTAAGACTGCCTTTGATGCATCCCAAAGAGTTTGGATTGTTGTATTTTCATGTTCATTTCTTTCTGTATATCATTAATTTTTTTAATTGCCTTATAGGCCTAATCATTTTTTAGTAGTGAGCTATTTAACCTCCATGATTTGGAGGTTTTCCAGACTTTTTCTTGTGATTGATTTCAAGTTTCATAGCATTGTGATCTGAAAGTGTGTATGGTATGATCTCAATTCTTTTATATTTATTGAGGGCTACTTTATGTCACAGCGTGTGGTCTATCTTGGAAGATGTACCATGTGCACTTGAGAAGAAAGTGAATTCTATAGCTTCAGGATGTACAGTTCTAAATATATCTGTCAAATCCATCTGGTCAAATGTGTCGTTCAGGTCTATTATTTCCTTAGTGATTTCCTGTCTATTTGATCTATCCATTGCTGTAATTGGAGTACTAAAATCCCCATGCAATTAGCACATTCTTATCAATAAGATTGTTTCTGTTTGTGATTAACTGTTTTATTTACTTGTATGCTCCTGAATTTGGTGCATAGATATTTATAATTGTTACCTCTTCCTGATGGATAGACCCTGTAATTATTATATAATGTCCTTCTTCATCTCTTCTTACTGCATTTCCTTTAGAGTCCAGTTTGTCCGGTATAAGTATGGCTATTCCAGCTTTCTTTTGACTTCCAGTAGCATGGTAGATAGTTCTCCATCCCCTTACTTTCAATATGAAACTGTTCTCAGGTCTAAAATAAGTCCTTGTAGACAGAAAATAGATGGATTTTGGGTTTTTATCCATTCTGCTTCCCTACATAGTTTGATTGGAGCATTTAGTCCATTTACATTCAGTGTTATTATTGATAAATATGGGTTTAGAGTCGTTGTGTTCTCTGTAGGGCTCATGCTTTTAGTGGTGTCTCTGGTACTTTGTGTTCCTTGCAACATTTCCCTCATAGAGTCCCTCTCAGGATTTCTTTTAGGGCTGGTTTAGTGGTGATGAATTCTTTCAATTTTTGTTTATTTGGGAAAACCTTTATCTCTCCTATTCTGAATGACAGGCTTGCTGAATAAAGGATTCTTGGCTCCATATTTTTTCTGTTCATCTTATTGAAGATTTACTGCCATTCGTTTTTGGGCTGCCAAGTTTCAGTGGATAGGTCTGTAACTACTCCGATAGGTATCCTTTTTTATGTTAGGGCCCTTTTATCCCTACCTACTTTCAGAATTCTCTCATTGTCCTTATGGTTTGCTTGTTTTACTGTGATAGGTCATGACAAAGATTGATTCACATTACATCTGAGAGGAGTTCTCTGTGCCTCTTGGATTTCAGTGTCTGTTTCCTTCCCCAGATTGGAGACATTCTCGCCTATAATTTGATCAAGTACCCTTTCAGCACCTTTCTCTCTTTCATCTTCTTTAGGAATTCTTATGATATGAATATTGTTCTGTTTGATTATATCACTCAGTTCTCAAATTCTCCTTTCATGCTCTTGTATCAATTTGTCTTTTTCTTGGCTTCCTCTTTTTCTATAATTGTATCTTCTAATTCACCTATTCTCTGCCTCTTCAATCCTTGCAGTGGCTGCCTTCATTTTATTTTTCACCTCATTTTTTAGCACTTTTTTATTTCATCACAACTATTTTTAAGGTATATAGTCTTTGTAGCAATAGTTTCTCTGATGTCTTCCATGCCTATTTCAAACTCAGCAATTGATTTTATGATAATTTTCTAAATTCTTGCTCAGTTATGTTGCTTATATCTGTTTTTAACAATTCTATAGCTGTGACTTCTTCCTGGAGTTTCTATAGAGTAGAGTTTTCCCATTTTGTCATTTTGGCTATCTTTCTGTCTCTTGTCAGTTTTAAAATCTTGTTATGCACTCTGCTCCTGTAAATATTGCTATATTAATGGAGGCTCATTGACTGTCCAGGGCATGTCCATTGAGGAAGTGTTCTTTTAATGTGTTCCCTGGTCTCTCTTGTTGTGCCTTTGGTTATTTTATTTCCCTACTTGTAGTGATATTTGGGACTCTTCACCATGTGTACTTTAGCTTGTTTCTTGAGGTAGCCCTGAAGAGGAAAACATACAGAGAAATGTATAGGGAACAAAAGCACACAAAGACACATACAAATCAGAGACATGCAAACCAAAGGGGGAAAAGGGGGGAACAAAAGTAACAAAAGACAAAGGACAGTCTAAAAGCATAAAACTAGAAATCCCAGCTACAAATAAATAACAGGGTGGAGGCAGTGCTGATGGAAGAGCATATACAAAGACAGAAGCGACAAGGGTGGGGAGGAAGCGAAATTGGACATTGGCCAGGCAGAGAGACTAAAAGGTTTAATTCAGAGAGAGTAGAGGAGAATATGGTATGAGGCAAGGAGATAAAAACTAATATAATGTTACCCAGAGAAACTATATAGTCTGATTTTTCCAGAGAGAGAGAGAAAGGAAGGTAGCGAAGGAAGTGTAGAATATGCATCAAGAGAATGGATTAAATGTGACTGTTTAAGCAAACCAATGACTGGAGTGCCCAGTCTAGCAGAGAGGAAAGGTAAAAAATAGATATGGGAAAATATATCTGAATAGCAAGAATTGATCTAGAGTTAATCATGGCAATGCATCAATGTTGGTTTTGCTCCTGGCTCTGGAAAGAAAAAAAGGGAGCTTTCCAGGGTGGATAGTCATGATTTGGTGTAGGCTGGTCTCTTCTCCACTGCGGGTTCCCCAGCCACTCCCTGAGGACCCTCCTTGGTGGTTATGGTGAGAAAAATGGTGGTGCCCCAGTCCCTTCTAGAAACAAGCGTTGATACTCACTCTTTGTGTCAGATCTCCCTGTGCCACATGCATAGCCAAGGTGAGCTGAGTTGTATTTCCCAAGCCCCTCCTTGTTTCCAGATCTTAGTTCGTGCACTTTAATTATAGCACCCAAAATGTACTCCCACAGGCCGGGGGAGTAAGGGAGGAGTTTCTCCTGGCACCGCCTGGGATCTGGGTGCCTAGCCCAAGGAAAGCCCCACAGCTAAAGAAAGAATCTTTTTCTGAAATCCCTGCAGTTACCAATGGGATGATGGGATCCCTCTCGGTTCAGGGCCGAGGTTTTTCTCTTCTCCAGAGACACCTCTATGAGCGGCTTCAACTCTCTTCTCCAGAGACACCGCATCTCTCTAAGGCTCTCCACGGAGGAAGCTCCCTCCTCTCCCTGCCTCCAGGTCCCAGCCCGTTTTTATCTTCCTCAGTTCGCAATCACACACCTATGAGGCTGTCTTCTTAGAGGACTCTGTCTCTTTTCCTCCCAGACTCTTGTGGTTCCGTGTCTTATGGCTTCAATCCTTCTTTGTTTTTAATGATGATACTGATTTTAAACTATTAGTAATTGTTTGCTGAATGCCTTTGTTAATAGAGTCAATATATTATCAGCTATCATTCCTGTTTTTTTAAACATGCACAAAAAACTTGGAGTTCATGGTTTCTTTAACTAAATTCGAAGAAAAGTAATTTGATCTAAATTAGAAGTTGTGTTCATAGAATGAGAAGTCAACACAACTGCATCTGGATTTTACTTTTACTGCAGAAGGAGGCAATGTGACAAACTGAAGTATGATGCTAACCTGTTGGCTTTGAAGATAGAGGAAAGAGCTATGATCCAAGGAATGCAATTATAGAATCTGGAAAAAGAAAAAAAAAAAAAGGGCTTCTCCCCTAGAGACTCCAGAAGTGAGCTTCTCCTAGAAACTTCCAACAGCTTTGAGTTCCTCCTGGTAAAACTGATTTTGGACTTAGGACTTCCACAGTTGAAAAAGAATAAATATGTATTGTTTTAAGCCTTCAAGTTTCAAAATGAATATATTGGACAATTTTTAAACTACATGGGATGCCAACTCAACAAATAACCCTTCTGTCATGGGAAAACCAGGAAGTATTTTTATCCTAGAGGTAGTACATATAAAGCCACCTGCTCTGTGGCTGGCACATAGCAAGGGTTCAATTGGATAAGTCTTCTTAGTTCCCTAGATAAGAAAACCATACCTTCATGTCTATATCTATCTATATCTATATCTATATCTATATATACCTACATATATATGTAATCTATATAAATTGTCTATATAATTTATATACATGTAGATTAAGTAGTTGTAAGAAAAATAGTTATATCATGCCTTTACCCATTTTCCCTCAATGGTAATTTGTGTAACTACAGTACAGTATTACAAACAGAAAAGTAAGATTGATATATTCCACAGGCCTTATTCATATTTCACCATTTTACATGCACCTAATTGTATGTGAGCATTTAGTTATATGACATTTTATCATATGTGCTTTCCCAAATGTGATCCCATTGACCCTGCATTTATCTCAGAAGTGTTATCCAAAAAAATGGCCAGCACAGGGGAGATGACTTACAGAAGCTCCTATGGTATATCTGGCACCCAATGTTCTATTGCAATGTTCTTTTGCAAATCCTCTTCTTTCTGGGCCACATTACACATATTACTCTTGAGAAAATAATGTATCATTAAAACATGATATGGAGAATATATGAAATAAATGAAAGAGGTGATGATTTTCTTTTTCAAACCCTCAGAACTGATCCAGTGATTGTTTTCCTTTGTCCTGAGTTATCAGAGAAATCACTCTAGTACATAGAAATAACATTGAAGTTAATACATAAAGGGAACTTGAACATTCCCCTTCCGTTTAACATTTTCATGTGATTTTTATATAATAATGCTATTTGGATTATGTAAAGGAATCTCCTTTAAAGGGAGGATGGGTGTGAAAAAGGAAGGAAACTAACATCTGTAAAGTACCGAATGTACCATATGCTGTGTATGACACTTGAAATATTTTGCTTTTTTTTTGCTCTTTACAATAATTTACTGATAGAGATATAATTATTCCCATTATGAAAATGAGAAAACTAAAACTCAGAAACATGTAATTTTTTTTTAATTCTTGCCATTAGTACAGAGATGACAGAAAGACTATTCCTGAGACAGTGATCTCCTCAAATAACACATTATATCCTTTTTACTCTATGGTCATGCAGCCCTTCAGGATAAATGTTTTTTTGACCTGTGTATGTTTCTCTTGATAATTCATGCATGCCTGATGGGTACTAATACCTTTATTTATCTAAATGAACATTCTAGTCAATATAAGCATCTACATCTCAAAAGAAAGATTTGGCTGGGATATGGTGTTTGGCTGGAGTGTCTGGCAAATAATAAACACCCAATAAACATATGTTGAAATAATAAATCTATGTATGAGTATTATCCTCAATGCCTTAAGAGATCCTACAGCAAAAGAGCAAATAAACAAAATTTGTAAACAGTGCGCAAAGAAATGTGGATGGTCAATAATTACAAGAAAAGATTTCACTAATAATTTAAGGAATTCAAACAAAAAAACTTAAATAACATTTTATCACTTATTACCTGACAAAAATTAAGTACAGAAAGAACTCAATAAAATGAATTAAAAATTTATGGAAGAAAAAAATTTAAACCTGCTCTGTGTATATGTGTGGAGAGAGAGAGAGAGATTCAATTTCAATACAAATCACAGAAATGGAAACCCACAAATCAGTTAGAAATAAATATTTAAATTTATTAACTATTCTGATTCATTAAATATTCTGATGACACCAGGTATAGAGGTGGGGTAAAGAAATGGGAATTCTCATACACTTTTTGAAAGACTTTAAATTACTGAAATCAAGTTTCAGGGAATATGTATGTAAGCATGTAATGTAGGGAAATTTTCTTACATGTACATAAGTAGGCGTGTAAGAAAATATTCACCACAGTATTGCCTGAAATAGAAAACAAAAGGTAATAACATAAGAAAGAGTACAAAATACTTCCTATCTATCATCTATCAAGAGAATGTATATATTCTTTGCCCTCCTAATACTGGATGGCCCAGGGTTTAATTTAATTCATGGGCCTCATTGTTTTTCTATTTTCTATTACTTGATAAATAATTTCAATTAGTTCATGAGATTATTCAGTTATAATTCTCCAAATGCAGACCTCGCTCGTGAAATCCAGGATTACACTATTTGACTTGTTCTGCAATTGACTGTTTTCCCTTTAAAACGTGTTTTAGAGAAATTTCTGTTAGCTAACATGCTTTATAGTTTATATAAATTATATTTATCTTATTTTATTAAATTCATTTAAATATTCAACTTTATAAAAATTTAGATGGTTTCCAATTTTCTTTTCTTCAGTACAAATTTATACTACATTGCGTACTCTCCCTTTGTAATTAGGTGAAGTCCATGTGTAGCAAGCAATATTGGTGCCTCCTATTGCATCTCCTTGGCATGCATCCACAGTTGTCATGTACAGTTTCTTGTGATCTCGCATTGATAACATTAGTGTCCTACTTCAAACAGGTCACCTACATTCACTTTTCTGCTTCACATTCTTCTTACTAGCTTCAGCAGTCCTCTTAACCCCCACACAAACCATCCTTGAATTGTATGGGAATTAATGCACCCAGGAACAACTCTTAAAAACAGAACATGGTTCAGTTGAGTAAACATGAATAAACCTCCCAACTTTTGGACAGACAATTCTGGGAGTCATTCTATATGCTTCTCAGAGTCCCAGCTAGCCCTAGTCCCCATTGCCTACCTACAGCTGGAATGTCAATAATGGGCTGACATATTGGCTTTACATCTTTATTAACTCCATTCTGGCTCCTACCTTACTATTGCTTTCTAAGATCACCTCCCAAATAAACAATCAGCACCTACGTTCTGCTTTTGAGGGAATTCAAAGTAAAACACTGAGTAATGGTTTTATATCCAATGGAATGTGGACAAAAAAGTCATGTTTACCACTTTTACAACTGACCACTAAAAGCCTCCCAAACAATACTTCATTCCTTCACTCTGTGCTGACAGAAAAATTGATCATAGGTCTCTGAGCCTCAATGGAATATCAGGGCCACAAATTGTAAGGGCTTGGGTCCCTATATCCGCACTTATAGGAAAAGTATCCATGATAACCGCTTGACAAGTAATACCAGTGTTGAACTGTATTATGAGAGAAGAATAAACTGCTAATACATTAGGCCAAAGAAAAATTAGAATTGTGTGCCATGCTATTAACCTATCCTGACAAACACAATTAGGTATCATCTTTTTCTCTTGGTGGAAGAGTCAGAAGTTAGAAGTCATTTCTCATTGTTTTTTGGGGTTTTTTTTTTTTGTTTGTTTGTTTGTAATGAGAAGACAACAATACAGACAAAGGGAGCAAATATGTCTCTGATTTGTCTTGAATTCAAAAGTTTGGGGACAGAAATTCTCTCCTTTCTTGGGTGATTCAGAAGCTCAGAAGAACTGCTCAACATCATGGCTATGAGCAGACAGACCATAATCCAGTTCCCCATGTTGGGAAGACAGGCTGGTCTTTGACTTACCTGGTGAGCTCAGTAACAGATGGCACCAGGAAAGCAAGTTGTGGTGTTTGTTCAACTGCTGCTCCTTAACTTTCCATTATGTTCACATATTTATAGGAAAATCCTGGAACCATAATACAGTCACCAGTGGATTCCTCAGATTGTGCATTATCTAGCCACATCACACCAGGATTTCAGCTGTCTGCTGCCTTTTTGAGACGCAAAAAGCTAGAGAGAGAAAGAGCGGACTTAAAATCCACAGTATTCAGATAGAGGTGTCTCATTAACTGTATAGTGGAAGACGGACATGAATATATAGGGAAATTCAAGGATTGAATCTGAGAATAGAGAACTCTTTCACATTAACTTTTAAACTTGTTCAACTTTCAAGGCATTGAAGATTATATTAAACCCTCTTTGGACTCCTCATCCTCATTCAGCCACAGAATCTCTCTCTTTCTCTCAATGTCTATCTCTCATTATCTCTGTATTTATCTATTTCTCTCTTCAAAGTTCCTGAAAGCATTTTCTGTATTCCCTGTTAACATTCTTTACTTCTAACTCACTCATTATCCTACTGCATATGGATTCTGTTTCCATGATTGTAACAAAAGTGGGCTCACTATGGTTACAAGCCACTTTTTTTTGCCACTAGGTCCACCAATTTGGTATAAATATATTAACATACTGAGTGCCACTTTTAATGAGCTCCTAAAAAATGCACATTTGCGCAAACAGTTTCTGTCACTAACAACAAATCGTTGAAGTTTTTCCAGTGCATGAGGTACTAAATATAAACCCAGCCTGCACTGCTCCCTAACTGTGAAGTCCGGGGCTAAGATCTTATTCTCCCTGTCCCTCAGGTTTTCATCTATAAAATGAGGATTAATATCATATCTACTTTATAATGGAACTGTGAGCATAAAATGACTCAATACATAAAAGGAAAATGGCACATAATACATATTAGTTGTTTTAATTTATTTTTCTATATCTTCTAGTCATTTTAATTATTTTTCTACATCTTCATCAGGGATTAGTTTACCTATTATTTCTGTGGTATAGACTGATGTATCTTCACAGTCATTGACTTGAGTTATATTATTATTGAGACAAGCAAGGATGATCATGGAGGAGGGCACTTGTGGGGAAGAGCCCTGGGTGGTTTATGGAAATCAACTTGACAATAAACTATAAAAAACTAAATGTAAGATGTGATCTTGTATTTGTACATAAATCTATAAATACAGGCATACATACATAAATATATAAATACCTGCATGAGCAAACTACTTGAAGAATATAGTGAAGATAAAAACATTAGTTGAATTGTGCCACCCCACAATGGATATCCTGGTTACATGTGTTACTGATAAAATTTAAAACAAATGAATTTAATATTTAATTCGAAATCCCAGTAAAGAAACATGATATAACTAAAAGTATTCAGAGAAAAATAATCAGTAAAGGTAAAAATAGAAATGAATGAGTTAGAAAAAACTACAGTAGAATTTATATAGATTATCTGTAGCAAAAAATCTACACAGATACACTAAAAAAATAAATAAATAAATTTGGAATTTTATTTTTTTAATTCTTTTTTTGTTTTTTAAATTTATTTTTTAGAGACAGAGAGAGACAGCATGAGCAGGGGACGGTCAGAGAGAGAGAGAGAGATACAGAATCCGAAGGAGGCTCCAGGCTCTGAACTAGCTGTCAGCACAGAGCCCGATGCGGGGCTTGAACCCACGAACTGTGAGATCATGACCTGAGCTGAAGCCGGAAGCCAGATGCTCTACTGACTGAGCCACCCAGGTGCCCCAAATTTGGAATTTTAAAATTCGTTCAACTAACCTATCGGAAAACAGAGAAAAGAAAATAGAGAAACAAAAAGGTAGGGGAACAAACAGGAAACAAAAAATAAAATTACATTTAATCTATCACATACTGATAATTACATTAAATGTAAATATAAATCATCTAAATATATGAATTATAAGATAGAGATTGGCAGAATAGATTAAAAAAAAAAACAATTGCCCCATCTCAATGCTGCCAATTAGAAACTTAGTTCAAATGCAATAATATAGATTGTTCAAAAGTGAAAGGATATAAAAAGATATAGAAGACAAATTATTTAAAGAGTAGGAATGAATATATTTGCATTATATAAAATAGACTTCAGAGCAAAGAAAATTACCCAACAGAAGAAGATATTATAATAATGACCCTACCCTGTTTATGCATGTGAGAAGTAGGGGAGCCATCTCTGGGTTCAGTGGTAGGTCAGGAACACAGTCTGAGGCAGGAGAAACTGGTCCCCTCCCCTGAGGCACTGCAGCACAGGACAAAACCAACCAGGAATACATATCTGGCAACATAGGAAGGTCCTTCCCCAGTGCCTTAACATACAAAGATAGACATATAAGGGTAGTAGCAGACTTACCTACTGAAACTCGAAAGGCCAGAAAGGAATGAAAGGAAATTTTCAATATGATGAACAAGAAAAACATGCAGCCAAGAATCCTTTATTCAAGAAGTCTGTCATTCAGAATAGAAGGAGAGATAAAGGTTTTCCAAAACAAAAACAAGGAATTCATCACCACTAAACCAGCCCTACAAGAGACCCTAAGGTGGACTCTGTGAATGAAATGTTGCAAGGAACACAAAGTATCAGACACATCACTACAAGAATGAAAACTACAAATAACACAGGGACTCTAAACACATATTTTTCAATAATAACACTGAATGTTAATGGACTAAATGTTCCAATAAAAAGGCGTAGGGTATTAGAATGGATAACAAACCAGAACCATCTATTTGTTGCCTGCAAGAGATCCATTTTAGACCTGAGGACACCTTCAGATTGAAAGTGGGGGGATGGAGAGTTATCTATCATGTGACTGGAAGTCAAAAGAAAGCTGGAGTAGCCAATTATATATCAGACAAAGTAGATTCCAAATTAAAACCTGTAACAAGAGATGACGACGGCCAATATATAATACTTACAGGGTCTATCCATGATGAACAGCTAACAATTAGAAAGTTCTATGCACTGAATTTGGAAGCACACAAATACATAAAACAATTAATCACAAGCATATGCAATCTTACTAATAAGAATGTGCTAACTACAGAGGACGTCAATACTCCACTTACAGAAATGGACAAATCATCTAGACACAGAAGCAGTAAAGAAACAGTAGCCCTGAATGATACATTGGACCTGATGGACATGACAGATATATTTATTACTATACATTACAAAGCAGTGGAATATGCTATCTTCTCAAGGGAACATGGTGCATTCTCCAGGATAGATCACATACTGGGTCACAAGACAGCATTCAATAAATATAAAAGAATTGAGATCATACCATTCACACTTTGAGATCACAATGTTCTAAAACTTGAAATCAACCACAGGAAAAAGTCTGGAAAACCTGCAAAAGCATGGAGGTTAAAGAACATCCTACTAAAGAATGAATGGTCAACCAGGCAATTAGAGACGAAACTTAATAATATATAGAAACAAATGAAATTGACAGAAAAAAAAAGAAAAGAGGAGCCACGATGGCGGAGAAGGAAGCTCTATAAACTTTGTCTGCCCCATCTATCGAACTGAGAAGGACATTACTCTTATCTACAAGAGTGGAAGGGGAAAATACAGACTCCAGATAGAAGACAACCTCAAAGATGCCTGAGTGAGGTCGAACTGGGGAGATTGGAAAATGGGCCAGCCTGAGAGGGGGAGGGGAGGTGGGAGCCCCAGCCCAACACAGGGAAAGTGCGCACAGAGCCCCTGAGACACAAAGGGAAGAGTAGGAGAAACTGAACATGCTCATATTACTGTCTCTAGAGAAGAGATAAAGAACATTTAACCTGGAACAGAGAAAAAAACTCTCACTCCATGTATAACTGCTGGACAGCACAAATACCAAATCTGGTGGCACAAGGAAAAAAAAGCCCCCCCCCCACCTGCGCAATCCCAGCAGGGAGCTGGCTGCAGCAGAAGCAGCTGCAGTGTGCGCACTTCAGCTGCCAGAGCACACACTGCATTTCCACAAGGCATCTTGCATCCAGCAATGGTGGCACAAATCCCGAATCCCAGGTGCCACGAGGAAAAAATAGGCCCCACACCTATGCGATCCTGACAGGGAGTTGGCAGTGGAGGTGGCGGCTGTGGGGGCATGCACTTCTGCTGTGGGAGCATATTTCCGGCAGCAAACCCCCACTCAGGAAGCAGTAGCACGAATCCTGGCTCAAACCAAGAGAAACTGCTCCCTCCCATTACAAGATCCCATCTAAAAATCCAGCTGCCAAAACAAGTATGTCTCATCTGTGGTGGCATAAAAGTGCATGGACTAGGACTTTGAAGTGAAGCAGGCCTGGAAATTACAGTTTGGCTCATCATCAGCACAAGAGTATCATGCTCATAAGAGTGGCTTGCAGTACTTAGTTCCAGTGGAACTTGGGGCATCACCATTCTACTCTCCAAAACCACCAAGGTGGGGCCTCCAAGAGCAGCCCCCAAGACCTACCTACACAAAATCACACCTACCTGCTAGTGGGAGCTGCTGCTTTTTTTGTACTTATTTTTTATTATTATTACCTTTTTTACTCTTTTTCATTTTTTTAAATTTTTACTCTTTATTTTCCTTTTTTCGTTCTCCCTCTTTCTTTTTTCTCTTGCCATCCAGATATATTCTCCCTTATCTCATCCTTATCACTTCCCTCGACTGGTTATACTCTTTTAGACTTTCCATTGTGCTTTGTTGTCTCTGCCTCCCCTTTATTTTTTTCTTCTCTTCTTTTCTTCTCTTTCCACTCCCTTCATTTTCATTTCTTCCTTTACCCCTTTTAGTTTGTTTCTTTGTTTGATTGTCTGTGCATTTGCGTGCTTCTGTTCCCTGTGTGTTTATGTGTCTGCTTTCCTTTCCAGGGCTACCCCAAGAAACAAGCTGAAGTACTCATGACAGACAGTTCCAAATATCGCTGAGTAGGAAAATAAAATACTCAATGGCACAACAAGAGAAACTGAGAGACATCATTAAAAGAACATTTCCTGAAACGACAGGCCTGGGACAATCAATAAGCCTCCTCTCACAGAGCAATACTAACAGGTGTACAGTGCACAACGAGCTTTTAAAACTGAAAAGAGACAGAAAACTAGCCAAAATGACAAAACGAAAGAACTCTCCCTAAAGGAAACTCCAGGAAGAAGTCACAGCCACAGAACTGCTCAAAATAGATCTAAACAACATAACTGAACAAGACTTTAAAACACTTGTCATAAAATTAATAGCTGGGCTTGAAAAAAGCATCAGAGAAGCTACTGAGACAATGACTAGGGACTTTCAAAATAGCTGTGAAAAGTTAAAAAGGCTATAAATGAGGTGAATAGTAAAATGGAGTCGGCCACCTCACAGATTAAAGAGGCAGAGAGAAGAATAGGTGAATTAGAAGACACAGTTATAGCAAAAGAGGAAGCCGAAAAAAAAGAGAGAGAAATTGATCCAGAGGCAGGAAAGGAGAATTCGAGACTTGAGTGATACAGTCAAATGGAGCAACATCCATATCATAGGAATTCCTGAAGACGAAGAAACAGAGAGAGGTCCTGAAGGGGCACTAGACCAAATTATAACTGAGAATTTCCCAAATCTGGGGAAAGAAATAGACATTCAAATGGAAGAGGCACAAAGAACCCCCTTAAGACGTAACTTGAATCGACCTTTGACACAAAATATCATAATGAAACTGGCAAAATATAAAGATACAGAGAGAATTATGAAAGCAAGTAGGAATAAAAGGGCCTTAACATTCAATGGAAAACCTATCAGAGAGGTTACAGACCTATCTAATGAAACTTGGCAGGCCAGAAAGGAATGGCAGGAAATCTTCAATGTGACGAGCAGAAAAAATATGCAGCCAAGAATCCTTTAACCAGTAAGCCTGTCATTCAAAATAGAAGGAGAGATAAAGGTGTTCCCAAATAAACAAAAATTGAGAGAATTCATGACCACCAAACCAGCCCTACAAGAAATCCTAAGAGGTACTCTATGAGGGAAATGGTGCAAAGAATACAAGGTGCCAGAGACACCACTAAAAACATGAATTCTACAGAGAACTCAATTAATCTAAACCCATATTTTTCAATAATAACACTGAATGTAAATGGACTGAATGCTCCAACCAAACGACACAGGGTAGCAGAATGGATAAAAAAAAATCTATTTGCTGTCTACAAGAGACTCATTTTAGACCTGAAGAACCTTCAGATTGAAAGTAAAGTGATAGAGAAATATCTATCATGTGATTGGAAGCCAAAAGAAAGCCAGAGTCACAACACTTATATCAGACAAACTGGACTTTAAAATAAAGGCAGTAATAAAAGATGAAGAAGGACATTATAAAATAATTGCAGGGTCTCTCCGTCAGGAAGAGCTAGCAATTATAAACATCTATGTGCCAAAGTCGCGAGCTCCCAAATACATAAAACCATTAATGACAGATAGAAACAATCTTATTGATAAGAATGTGGTAATTGCAGTGGACTTTAATACTCCACTGAGAGCAATGGATAGATCAATCAGACAGAAAAGCACTAAAGAAGCAATGGACCTGAACGACACATTGGAACAGATGGAATTGATAGATATATTTAGAACTCTGCATCCTGAAGTGAGGAAATTCATCTTCTTCTCGAGTGCACATGGCACATTCTCCAATATAGATTACATACTGGGGCAGAAAGCAGTCCTCCATAAATATAAGGGAATTGAGATCACACTATGCACACTTTCAGACCACAACGCTATGAAACTTGAACTTAACTACAGGAAAAAGACTTGAAAACCTCCAAAAATGTGGAGATTAAAAGCACCCTACTAAAGAATGAGTAGGCTAATCAGGCAATTAGAGAAGAAGTTAAAAAATAAGTCAGGCAGAGAAGGATAAATACCATATGTTTGCATTCATAGGTCTAACAGGAGAGACCTGGCAGGGGACCATGGGGAGAGGAAGAGGGAAAGAGAGTGGGGGAGAGTGAGGGACACAGATCAAGGGAGACTACTGAATACTGAAAAGGAACCATGGACTGAAGGGGGAGGGGGAGGGATGGAGGGGGTGATGGTCATGGTGGAGGGCACTTGCGGGGAGAAGCACTGGGTGTTATATGGAAACCAATTTGACAATAAACTATTAAATATATATATGTATATATAAATATATGGAAACAAATGAAAAACAAAGCACAACAATCCAAAATCTCTGGGATGCAGCAAAGGCAGTCCTAAAAGGAAAGTATATTGCAATCCAGGCCTATGTCAACAAACTAGAAAAAGCACAAATTCAAAATCTAACAGAACACCTAACAGAACTGGAAGGGGAGAAGCTAGGGCACCCCAAACCCAGTAGAAGAATAAAAATAATAAAGATCAGGGCAGAAATAAGCAATATAGAATCCAAAAACACAGTCTATCAGATCAATAAAACCAAGAGTTGGTTCTTCGAAAAAATAAACAAAATTGATACACCTCTAGCCAGGCTCCTCAGAAATAAGAGAGCACCAAAATAGACAAAATCATAAATGAAAATGGATCCATTAGAACCAATCCCTTAGAGATACAAACAGTCATTAGAGATTACTACAAAAAACATATGCCAAAAAACTGGACAACCTGGAAGAAATGGACGAATTCCTAAACATACATGTACTACCAAAATTCAAATGAGAAAAGATAGAAAGCATGAATAGAACGATAATCAGTGAAGAAAACGGATCCATTATCAAAAATCTCCCAAAGAATAAGAGGCCAGGGCCAGATGGCTTCCCAGGGGAATTCTACCAGACATTTAGAGCAGAGCTAATACCCATTCTTATCAAACTATTTCAAAAAAGAGAAATAGAAGAAAAACTTCCAAATTCCTTCTACAAAGCCTGCATCACCTTGATACCCACATGAGACAGAGACCCCCCCAAAAATGAGAAATACAGACCAATATCCTTAATGAATACAGATGCAAAAATACTCAACAAGATAATGGCAAATCGAATTCAAAGGCATATAAAAAAGTTATCCACCATGATCAAGTGACATTCATTCCTGGGTTACAAGACTGATTCAATATTCATAAATCCATTAATGTGATACATCACAATAACAAAAGAAAAGATAAAAACCATATGATCCTATCAATAGATGCAGGAAAAGCATTTGACAATTTACAGCACCCATTCTCAATAAAAACCTTTGAGAAAGTTGGAATAGAAGGAACTTACTTAAACATTATAAAAGCAGTTTATGAAAAGCCCACAGCTAATATCATCCTCACTGGGGAAAACCTGAGAGCTTTTCTCCTGAGATCAGGAACACGACAGGGGTGTCCATTCTCACCACTGTGGTTTAAAATAGTACTGGAAGTCCTAGCATCAGCAATCAGACAACAAAAGGAAATAAAAGGCATCAGAATTGGCAAAGAAGAAGTCAAACTGTCACTTTTCACAGATGACATGATACTCTACATGGAAAACCCTGCAGACTCCACCAGAAGCCTTTTAGATCTGATAAATTAAATTCATTAAAGTTGCAGGGTACAAAATCAATGTACAGAAATCGGTTTCATTCCTATACACCAATAATGAAGCAGCAGAAAGAGAAATCAAGAAACGGATCCCAATCACAATCGAAAGAAAAACCATAAAACACCTAGGAATAAACATAACCAAGGATGTAAAAGACCTATAGGATGAAAACTGTAGAAAACTTATGAAAGAAATTGAAGAAGACACCAAGAAATGGAAAGGATTCCCTGCTCATGGATCGGATGAATAAACATTGTGAAAACGTCATTCTACCCAAAGCAATCTAAACATTCAATGCAATTCTCATCAAAATTGCTCCAGCATTCTTCTCAAAGCTAGAACAAGCTATCATAAATTTAGTATGGAACCACAAAAGACCCCGAAAGGCCAAAGTAATATTGAAGAAGAAAACCGAAACAGGAGGCATCACAGTCCTAGATATTAACCTCTACTACAAAGCTTTCATCATCAAGATGGTATGGTATTGGCACAAAAAACAGACACATAAACAAATGGAACGGAATAGAGAACTCAGAATTGGACCCATAAATGATGGCCAATTAATCTTTGACAAAGCAGGAAAGAGTATCCAATGAAAAAAAGATAACCTCTTTAACATATGGTGCTGGGTGAACTGGACAGCAACTTGCAGAAGAATGAAACTAGACCACTACCTTACACCATACACAATAATCAACTCAAAATGGATGAAGGACCTGAATGTGAGACAGGAAACCATCAAAACTCTCGGGGAGAAAGTAGGAAACAGCCTTCTTGAGCTCAGCCACAGCAATTTCCTATGCGACACATCCCCATAGGCAAGGGAAATGAAAGCAAAAATGAATTATTGGGACCTCATCATGATAAAAAGCTTCTGCGCTGCAAAGGAAACAATCAAGAAAACTAATAGGCAACCGACAGAATGGGAAAAGATAGTTGCATATGACATATCAGATAAAGGGCTAGTATCCAAAATCTACAAGGAACTCACCAAACTCCACACCTGAAAAACAAATAACCCAGTGAAGAAATGGGCAGAAGAGATAGACAGACACTTCTCTAAAGGGGACATCTAGATGGCCTACAGGCATATAAAATGATGCTCAGCGTCATTCATCATCAGGAAAATACAAATCAAAACCACACTGAAATACCACCTCACACCAGTCAGAGTGGCTAAAATGAACAATTCAAGAGACTATAGATGCTGGCGAGGATGTGGAGAAATGGGCACCCTCCTACACTGTTGGTGGGAATGTAAACTGGTGCCGGCGCTCTGGAAAACTGTGTGGAGGTTCCTCAAAAAACTATCAGTAGAACTCCCCTATGACACAGAAATAGAACTACTGGGGATTTATCCAAGGGATACAGAAGTGCTGACACATAGGGGCACATGTACTGCAATGTTCATAGCAGCACTGTCAACAAGAGCCAAACCATGGAAAGAGCCCAAATGTCTATCACCTGATGAATGCATCAAGAAGATGTGGTGTGTATATATATATATACACACACACACGCACATATATATATATACATATACATACATACAAACAGTGGAGTATTACATGGCAATGAGAAAGAATAAAATTTGGCTATTTGTAGGAAAGTGGATGGACCTCGAGGGTGTCATGCTAAGTGAAAATATCAGGCGGAGAAAGGCAGATACCATATGTTTGCACTCATCGGTCTAACAGGAGAACAGGAGAAACCTAATAGAGGACCATGTGGAGGGGGGAAGGGGTAAAGGGAGTTGGGGAGAGAAAGAGATGCAAAACCTGAGACTATTGAATACTGAAAACGAACCGAGGGTTGAAGGGGAAGGGGGAAGGGAGGTGGTGGTAATGGAAGAGGGCACTTGTGGGGAAGAGCACTGGGTGTTATATGGAAACCAATTTGACAATAAACTATTAAAAAGAATAAGAAATTGAGAATACAACAATGCAAACACTTTGGGATCCAGCAACGGCAGTCCTAAGAGGAAAATACATTGCAATCCTGTCCTATCTCATGAAACTAGAAAAAACCAGTATACAAAATCTAACAGTACACCTAAAGTAACTAGAAGCAGAACAACAAAGACACCTCAAACCCAAGAGAAGGAGAAAAATAATAAAGAACTGGGCAGAAATAAACAATAGAAATTTTTTAAAAAGTAGAATGGGTCAATGAAACCAAGAGCTGGTTTTGTGAAAAAAATAAACAAAATTGATAAACCTCTAGCCAAACTTCTCAAAAAAAACAAAAAGGATACAGGACCCAAATAGATAAAATCATGGATGAACATTGATTTATTACAACCAATCCCTCAGAAATACAAGCAAACATCAGGGAATACTATGAAAAAATATGTGCCAACAAACTAGACCATGTGGAAAAAATGGACAAATTCCTACACACCCACACACTGAGAAAAATCAAATGGGAAGAGATAGAAAATTTGAACAGACTCAAAACTAATGAAGAAATTGAATGAGTTATCAGAAATCTCCCAACAAATATGAGTCCTAGACCATTTAGATAGCTTCACTGGGGGATTCTATAAGACATTTAAAGCAGAGTTCGTATCTAACCTTCTCAAGCTGTTCCAAAAAAATAGAAATTGCAGGAAAACTTCTAGACTCATTCTATAAATCCAGCATTACTTTGGCTCCCAATCCAGAGAGAGAGAGACCCAGCAAAGAAAGAGAACTGCAGACCAATAACCCTGATGAATATAAATGCAAAAATTCTAAGGAAGATACTAGCAAATCAAATTCAGTAGCATGTAAAAAGAATTATCCACCATGATCAAGTGGGATTCATTCATGGGCTGCAGGGCCTGTGGAATATTCGCAAATCAATGTGATACTTATTATAAAACCTCATGAGAGTCGAGATAGAAGGAACATCATAAGAGACATTTATGAAAAAAATCGCAGCTAATATCATCCTCAGTGGGGAAAAACTGAGAGCTTTCCCCCTGAGGTCAGGAACACAACAGTGATGTCCACTCTCACCACTGCTGTTTAACACACTTTTTGAAGTCCTAGAAATCAGTAATCAGACAACAAAAGGAAATAAAAAGCATCAGAATTGGCAATAAAGTCAAACTTCCACTTTTTCCATATGACATGATACTCTACATGGAAAACCCAATAGATTCCACCAAAAGACTGCTAGAATTGATACATGAAATCAACGAAGTCACAGGGTACAAACTCAACTTATAGAAACCGGTTGCATGTTTATACACCAATAATTAAGCAACAGAGAGAGAAATCAAAAAACTGATCCCATTCACAGTTGCACAAAAAACCGTAAAATACCTAGGAATAAACCTAACCAAAGATGTAAAAAATCTGAATGCTAAATACTATAGAAAACTTATGAAAGAAATTGAAGAAGACACAAAGAAATGGAACATTCCATGCTCATGGATCGGAAGAATCAATCTAGTTAAAATGCATATACTACCCAAAGCAGTCTATATATTCAATGCAATCCCAATCCAAATTGCACCAGCATTCTTCTCAAAGCTAGAACAAACTAACCTAAGATTCGTATGTAACCACAAAAGACCTCGAATAGCCAAAGTAATATTGAAGAAGAAAACCAAAAGGGGAGGCATCACAATCCCAGACTTTAGCCTCTACTACAAAGTTGTAATCATCAAAACAGTATGGCACTGGTACAAAAACAGACATATAGACAAATGGATAAAATAGAGAACCCAGCATTTGACCCACAAAAGTATGGCCGACTAACCATTGACAAAGGAGGAAAGAGAATCCAATGAAAAAGACAGTATCTTTAACAAATGGTGCTGGGAGGACTGAACAGCAACATGCAGAAGAATGACACTAGATCACTTTCTTACACCATACAGAAAAATTAACTTAAAATGGCTGAAGGACCTGAATGTGAGACAGGAAACCATCAAAACAATAGAGGAGAAAGCGGGCAACAACCTCTTTGACCTCAGCCACAGCAGTTTCTTACTTGACACTTCTCCAAAGGCAAGGATATTAAAAGCAAAAATAAACTATCGGGACCTTGTCAGTATAAAATCTTCTGCATTGCAAAGGAAACAATCAACAAAACTAAAAGGCAACCAATGGAATGGGAAAAGATGGTTGTAAATAACATATAGGATAAAGGGCTAGTATCCAAAATCTATAAAGAACTCATCAAACTCCATACCCAAAAGAACAAATAATCCAGCGAAGAAATGGGGAGAAGACATGAATACACATTTCTTCAAGAAGAGACCCAGATGGCCAACAGACACATGAAACAATGCTCTCCGTCACTCATCATGAGGGAAATACAAATCAAAATCACACTGAGATACTACCTCACACCGGTCAGAGTGGCTAAAATGGACAAATCAGGAGATTATAGATGGCTGGTGAGGATGTGGAGAAATGGGCACCCTGTTGCACTGGTGATGGGAATGCAAACTGGGAAAGACATTGTGGAAAACAGTGTGGAGGTTCCTCGGTAAATTAACAATAGAACTACCTATGACCCTGCAACAGCACTGCTAGGAATTTACCCAAGGGATACAGGAGTGCTGAGGCATAGTGAAATGTTTATAATAGCACTTTCAACAATAGCCAAATTATGGAAAGAGCCTAAACGTCCGTCAGCTGATGAATGGATCAATAAGATTTAGTTTTTATATTCAATGAAATACTACTTGGCAATGAGACAGAATGAAATCATGCCATTTGCAGCAACATGGATGGAACTCGAGGATGTTATGCTAAGTGAAATAAGTCATGCGGAGAAAGACAAATACCATATATTGTCACTTCTAAGGTTAGTACTATATTTTCCTGGTCTTAGAGGTGAGACAATTTAGTGGCTGTGAGGTGAAGTGCATGTTTTCAAACTCACATAGTTTGTAAGTGGCAGATCTTGGGGCAGCACTCTGTCTCCAAGCACATACTCCTAACCAGTGTACATAGGAAGATGAAATAGTATTTTGAACTATCTCAGCCCATGGTGATTGATTCTAGGCTAGGTTCATATCTCTTTGTGTGGAAATTATGCTTCAGGAGACATTCTGTCATGTACTAGAGTTTAAGAAAAACAAAAATGGAATAATTATAAAAACAGCAGGCATTGTGTAGATATTTTGCAAGTCTTTATCTGTAATTGGCATTTGGATATTTTCTAGTTTATGACTTATTATTGACTAATAATACAAACATTCTTGGATACACATTTTTTTTTCATTTCTTACGTGTGTACCTAAGACTGGCATTTCTGAGTCATACAGTATGTTAATAAGTTTAGCTTATTAAATACTTCCTGTAGGTTTTTCAAAGTAGTTGTTCCAATCTGTGTTCCACCTCCAAAAGTGTATAAAGTTTCATTTGTTCCACATCTTCACCAACACTTGGTATTTTCCATCTTTTTCATTTTTGTTCTTCTAGCAGAGTGTAGTGGTTTTTCACATGGTTTTAATTTTAATCCTCTGAAATGTTAAATCTCGTTATATAAAGAATGTCTCCCCTCTTTTTTTAAAACCTTCCAATTTATTTGCCTATGAAATTTTATCTTTTGTCCTGTGAAGTTTTCATTCTGGATTTTCCTGACTGTATCTCTATTGTGTTGTTTATTATGTCCCACTAACCTGTGGGAGGTTCCTGGAGAGACGATGAGCAAGACGCAACAACATTTCCAAAGGCTGCCAGCAGCAAATGGAAACAGGGACGTTCACAAACCCCGGGAACGTGACCACGCTCCTCGCTCCTTAGTGGAAGCGTGAACGATCCCAGAAAGACCGGGAACCATGAAACAGGATCATCCTTCTGGTTCCTCAAGTGTTTAGATAAAATTGGCCTCCATAATCTACTGAGATTTAAAAGAAAAAATGACCCAATGGTTTTCATACTTTTTTTGAACGCTAACTGCAGATAATGTCATAGGAAGGAGGGGAAAGAGAAAGGAGTGTGGTGTGTGTGTGTGTGTGTGTGTGTGTGTGTGTGAGAGAGAGAGAGAGAGACAGAGAGACAGAGAGAGAGAGAGAGACAGAGACAGAGACAGAGAGAGACAGAGAGAGAGAGACAGAGAGAGAGAGACAGAGAGAGAATGAGAGAGACCGGCCTTGGGGGAGGGCAGGGGGCTTCCCTCTCTTGGAGGACAGACAGAATGATACATACTGTTATTAACAGTTTTGACCCACCCTTCG
>PJEM01016330.1:0-26190 GCA_004023845.1 Helogale parvula | reverse complement strand
TGAAATTTAGATTTCCAATCTTTGGCCCAGTGAAAGCCCTTTGAACCTAGGGCACAGTTCTGGGCACATTGTTAGTATTGATCACCAGAGGAACAGGTACGCTTCGCAGAGAGATAATTCCTTTTGACCTAGGGCAGCCTCCACTGAAATGTCCCACTTGCCCACAAGAATAGCAATTCGACATTGAGGAAGGTTTATCGCTCTTTGTACCTGACTATCCCAAGGACCTGACATATTCAGGGTCTGTTTCTCCCATTAAAGCTGCTGCCATAGCCTCGCCCTGGATAAATGCTGGACTTACATCTGCGCATTGTTTGACATAATCAGTTAAGGTGCCTGTCTTTCTCATAAGCCATAAAAATACTGGCAATCAGAAAAGGCATTTTCAAATGCTAGTTGTTTAATGAGAACGTCCACGGCCTCATTTAGTTATCACTCTTCTAACAGCTTGTAGGAGTCTAGATAAAAAAAAAATCCTCATAGCTTTCATCTGATCGTTGTTGGATTGCTCCCAAGGGAGCGGCCTTGCCTGTTGTGACTAGCAAAGCTCTCCATGCATGATAGGCACAATCAGTCACCTGTTGTAAGGTGTCCTGGTCAAGATACATTGGAGCTTGAGCAGTGTCCAAATCACCCTCGCCTAGAAGTTTCCCGAGAGTAATGTCTCTCTTCGTCCTCGTATTTACGGCTGCTCTTTTTCTAGCTAGCTCATCATATTCTGCTTTCCATAGCAGATATTGGCCTCCTGACAGGCATGCTCCTGCAACCTGAATCTTACTTAGGACTCTAAGGCGTCATCCAACAGGACATCGGGGCCCTTAGCAATATGAGTGTATAGGGTGGAGGCGGCCCATATTTGGCAGAGGTAGTTTTTAGTTCCTTAACAATCTTATAGGGAAGAGGTTCCCAAGAAGGGTCCCCACCGAATTCTAACTTTAGAGCAACAGGGAAGCGGCAAACAATATCTGTATCTACTCTTTTGCGGCCGCTCTAATGGCAGCTCTGAGCCGTACTGCTTTTGAAAGTGGCATGGGAGGAAGAGGCCCAGATGGAGGCAAAGTCCCTGTCGTCTGAACGGGGAAAGCCCAATTGTTTGATGTTAAATTTGAAATCTTCGTAGTGGTGGCATGGGGGACAGTCCCTGAGTCCACCTTGTTATCATTTGAAGGGGCTGTGGGCCTGAAGACTCCAAAATTCTCTTTTGAGGGCTCTAACACCACCTATCTAAGGGTCAACACAGAAATAAATTCCACCGGGACCTTTTGAGGTCCTTGTGAAATAGAAAGTTGTCTAATTTCGTCTTCCACCTGATTCTAGGTATCTAGGCTGAAAGTTCCTTCCTCGGGGAATAAGGGGAATTGTGTTTTATAAAACGTAAAAATCGAGCAGTTAGTTGAAGGCATACCTTTATCCCTTTTGTTGTTAGCATGTTCCGTGTTATACCTATAAAGAATCTCCTTTGCTTACAGTCTTCATGGCCCATACCATCTCACAAACAGTTCTGTGCTTATCCACCAACTAACCCTACTTATCTTATGTAGGGGAGTCAGTGGCACCTTATGGTGGAACCCTAACCATCCCGCCTAATGCAAGGACAAAGACTTAGTTTAAAGAGAAAGGCTTACCTTCAGGTACCCAATCGGGCGCCACTTGCCAGAGTCGCACTCCACCCCCTCCAGGGGTCCCTGAAGGATGGATGGTGTCTGGGAGAGAGGGATGAGAGAGCCACAAGATTCTTTCTGATCACCAGGCAGGCATCTCTGCTATGACTGAGACTCAGCTTTATTTATGGTTAAGTGTATGGGAAACAGCACAGAAGTGGCATTTGCCTTAGATCATGATTTCTGATGACAAATTTCTTTACTATGAAAAAATTTCCCAGAACATAGATTTGCAGAAGCCTCATGCATTAGCTTTATCAACAGTGATTGATGTAGGTGATTTAGATGCTTATTATATGGGGAAGGAAGGTATCTTAGGCGTTTAAATTCAAGACAATGTTTATAGCGAAGCAGAGGTGGAACTTAGTTCTTCCTGAGCAAGGGTCAATAGCCTGTTGCCTAAGGAGGAACTATAAGAAAAACAGGATTCTCAGGAAACGCAATGTTTGCTCGCATAATCACAAAAGTTCCTACAATAAGTTTCTTCACAAGGTTCAATCAGCATTTTACAGCCAGAATAAGGGGACAATTCACTCTGGACACCAATCAACAAGGTGCCTGTGGCGTTTTTGCTCAAGCCAAAGCAATTGAGTGGGGGTGGATATCAGTCGCCATCTGATAGGAGGAGGCCTTGCAAACCTGCCTTAACCTCACAAGGAGTATTCTCAACTAGTGAGTTCAGAATTGCTCCAAAAAAGCACATATTAAAATTAATGATACCTAGGCAAAACCCATTCACTAAATCAGAATAGCACAAATGTGTTTTAAGTGTTCACTATTATTCCCTACAAGTATTTTGGTGTAATGTCAACAGAGTGACTGATGTGCTGCTTTCTTCTTGTGTGTAACATGATTGACATTTGATATTCAATTTAATACTTCTGTAATCACTTACAGGCACTGACATTCCTTTAACATTTTTCAATTTTCTCTTGCATGAATTCTGTGATGTCTGTTAAGTTTCGACAGCCAGGGAAAAGCCTTGCCACATTCTTGACATTTGTAAGGTTTCACTCCAGTATGAATTCTGAGATGTTGATTAAGGTGTGATGGCTTGATAAAGACTTTGCCACATTCTAGACATTTGTAAGGTTTCTCTCCAGTATGAATTCTGAGATGTTGACTAAGGTGTGACTGCAGGCGAAAGGCCTTGCCACATTGTTCACATTTGTAAGGTTTCTCTACGGTATGAACTCTGTGATGGTTAGTAAGGATTGAGTGCTGGCTAAAGGCCATGCCACATTCTTGACATTTGTAAGGTTTCTCTCCAGTATGAACTCTGTGATGTCGAATAAGCTGTGACTGCCTGTAAAAGGCCTTGCCACATTGTTCACATCTGTAAGGTTTCTCTCCCGTATGAATTCTGTGATGTTGACTAAGGTGTGACTGCAGGCGAAAGGCCTTGCCGCATTCCTCACATTTGTAAGGTTTCTCTCCAGTATGAACTCTGTGATGTACGGAAAGGATAGAGTGCTGGCTAAAGGCCTTGCCACATTCTTCACATTTGTATGGTTTCTCTCCAGTATGAATTCTGTGATGTTGAGTTAGGCTTGAGTGGTATGTAAAGGCCTTGCCACATTGTTCACATTTGTAAGGTTTCTCTCCAGTATGAATTCTGAGATGTACAGTAAGGCCTGAGTGATTTATAAAGGACTTGCCACACTCTTGACATTTGTAAGGTTTCTCTCCAGTATGAATTCTGAGATGTACAGTAAGGCTTGAGTGGTTTATAAAGGACTTGTCACATTTTTCACATTTGTAAGGTTTCTCACCAGTATGAATTCTGTTATGTACTGTAAGGACTGACTTCTTGGTAAAGGCCTTGCCACACTGTTCACATTTGTAAAGTTTCTCTCCTGTATGAATAATGAGATGTCGAGTAAGGCTTGAGTGGTTAATAAAGGTCTTGCCACATTCTTCACATTTGTATGGTTTCTCACCAGTATGAATTCTGAGATGTAGTGTAAGGCGTGAGTACTGGCTAAAGGCCTTGCCACACTCTAAACATCTGTAAGGTTTCTCTCCAGTATGAATTCTGAGATGTAGTGTAAGGCTTGCGTATTGGCTAAAAGCCTTGCCACATTCTTCACATCTGTAAGGTTTTTCTCCAGTATGAATTCTGAGATGTAGAATAAGGTGTGATTGCTGGCGAAAGGCCTTTCCACATTCTTCACATTTGTAAGGTTTCTCTCCAGTATGAATTTTGTTATGTTGAGTTAGGCTTGAGTGTCTTGTAAAGGCCTTGCCACATTGTTCACATTTGTAAGGTTTCGCTGCAGAATGAATTCCGAGACGTTGACTAAGTTGTGACTGCTCGAGAAAGTTCTTGTCATATTCTCTATATTGGTAAGGTTTCTCTTCAGTGTCAACCCTGTGATGATAAGTGATGTTTGAGTTCCCTTTAAAGGCTTGGGCGCATTCTTGACATTGGTAAGGTTTCTCTCCAATATGCATGCTCCGATGTCTAGAAAGGTAGGAGTGCCTATTAAAGGCCTTGCCACATTGTTGACATTTGTCAAGTCTCTCTCTAATATGGATTTGCCCTTGTGTATTCTGTGATGAGCAGTCCTTAAAGGTTTTACCACATTCTTCAAAGTTGTAGGACTTGTCTCCAGCATGCATTTGCTCATGCTGAGATAGTGTTGAGTGCCAATGAAAGACTAGGCCAAGGTCCTTACAAGTGCACCTTTTCTCTCCAGTACTAATTGTCTCATGTATATTTAGTCTTGGCGACTGACTAACTGTGTTTCCAGACTTATTACATGTGGATGGCTTTTGTCCCACACAAGTTGTCTGATGATCACCAACTCTGGAGGACAGCTGCAGAGCGTTACCACAGTCTCTATATTTATAAGGATTGTCTCCCAGATGCGCACTCCTCTGTATGATATGTTTAGGTCTTTGAGACAAGACTTCCTCACCTTTATTACATTCAACATGGTTTTCTGGCAAATGAAAATGGAGACATTTCTTAACGTTGGAGCCCTGGTTAAATTTTGTCTCAGATTCACTGCAAACAGCAATTCTCTGTCCATTCAAAATCGTCTCATAATTTTGTTGGGCTGACCTCTTTCTGAGGTGCCCCTCAAGTTGTTGCCACCTAACACTTTCTTCTTCAGTTATAAATCTATGATTCTCAGAAACAATTGAGTGAAAGGTCAGTCCAAGGCCATTTTCAAATTGGGTCAAATACTTATTTTCAACACGAATGAGGTCACTTTCCTGATTTTCAAAATTTTCTCTCAACAAATATTTATGTTTTAATAATTGATTTGAGTTTTTGGTTACTGAAACACACGGCTTGACAGGAATAGCTAACACGAAAGGGGAAGTTTTGCCAAATACTGTGTATTGTTCACCACTTCGGGAAATGAGATTGTTCTTATGGGCAGATGTCTCTGTTTGGATATGGCCGTCATGATATGTTTGATGCCCTTCACTCTCCCCATTGCTGACTGGGTCTATCAGTAAGTGGAAATTCTCAAGGGTACTATGTTGCCCCGTTGACACTTTTTGAAGAGAATGTTCTATGCACGACGTGGGCAGGAACCTCTGGGTGCATTGTGAAGATACAGCTGAAAGATACCAAATAACAGGAAAGTAACATCATCTCATTTAGTACTCTCAGACGAATATACTGTAGAGCTCTATTATATAACCTTAAAATCAGGGGTGCTTGGGTGGCTCAGTCGGTTGAGCGTCCAGCTTCGGCTCAGGTCATGATCTCACAGTTTGTGGGTTTGAGCCCTGCATCGGGCTCTGTGTGACAGCTAGCTCAGAGGTTGGAGCCTACTTCAGATTCTGTATCTCCCTCTACCTCTGACCCTTCCCTGCTCGCGCTGTCTCTGTCTCTCAAAAATAAATTTTTAAAAAATTTAAAAATTTAAAAAATAAATCAATCAGATAACATCAGCCAAAAGTTTGAGAAGGGATCATCAGGATATGCACCCTACATGGACACAAAACTTGCACACAACACACAGACCATATAGGCTAAAAGAAAATTCTGTAGTACTGTCATGCTACAGTGCAAATCATTTTCCTATACCTCAAATAATCAGGAAAAGTACCACACGAAACCAAAATTACCACAGAAGGAAACTTAAACATACAACTGAAATCAACAAAATAGGATACAGTAAAGCTAAGACCATATCAAACATAGGAAGTATTGGCTTTCAGAAAAGATCAACAAAACTGATAGACCTTTCAATCAAGGAAAAACGAAAGAGAAGAGACCAACATTAGTTGCAGCAGTGCAGTGCAAGTAGATGCATTATAACGAATACTGCTGACATAAAAATGAGTAAAAGAGGCAACAATGGATAATTATATGCCCACGAATTTATACCAATAGATAACAATGAATTAAAAAAATAATATAACCTCCTATACTCCATCATGAAAATAAATTACTGCCAACTAAGTTGATTGAAAGAATGATGAAAAAATAAAGAAAGAAAACAAGCAAAGAAACAAAAAACAAGCTAACTACAAAGAACGAAAAGTCCTATGTCCAATCATTTCACTTTATGAGAAAGTACTTAAAATCTCCTCAAGTATTCCCAAGGAGTGAAGAGAAGGAAATATATGGAATTACTCTCTGTGGTACCAGCATTACCAGGTAACCCAATCAAAGGAACACACTACTGTAAAGAATGCCAGAAACTCCTAAGATATGTATCTCGGAACACTGATGACATAGTATATAGAAAACCCTAATGAATCCATACTTTTATCTTCTATTATTTTGGTCAATGCCTGTATTATTTCTGCTGTTTTGTAAGACGTTCAATTTTCCTATTCTGTAATTCTATAAATGCTCCAGATGACGAAAACATACACATAAAAAACATGAGACCAAAAGGATCTAGAAAAGGAAGACAGATGAAATTTAGTAGGGGAAGAAATAACAATGCAACATTTGAAATTATTTTATTTAGAAACAAAAATGAAAGGCAAATAAAACGGAAACCAGAATAAAAAATAACACAGCATTGAAAGTAATGCCCAGTTAAGGAAAAGAACAATACTGGCAAAGCGTCAAATACATATACAATGATATACGGACAAGGCAAAAACAACAAAGGATATCCACTGGGGTGGTTGGTTGCTCAGTTGGTTAAGTGTCTGACTTTGGATCAGGTCTTGATCTCAGGGTTAGTGAGTCTGAGCCCTGCGTTGGGCTCTGTGCACACAGCTCAGGGACTGGACCCTGCTTAGGATTCCATGTCTCCCTCTCTCTCAGACCCTACCCTGCCCGTACTCTGTCTCTCTCTCTTTCTCACAGTAAGAAAGAAACATTTAAAAAAAAGATTTCCATTTAATGCCTAGAAATGTGCAAGTTACTTATATTGAAATAGAACTCTTAAACCCATGAATTCAGAACTCTCCTTAGACCTATAAGAAAAATGAAAGTTGAATTCAAAATAGAAAAATGTCTCGGCACAGAATGATCCAAGATCTCATGCATTCGTTGGTCAATTCTGACACGTAAAAAAATAACTACAGATAATCTTTTCAAAATCCTACAAATAGTGAAAGAGTGGAAACATATTCAAAACTATCCTGTGAGGCCAGCATTCTTCTGACACCAAGCAGGATAAACACAATATAAAAACAAAATTACTGATTATCTGGAAGAAGTCTTGCCACTGGATTTCTTTTGACATCCAGTCACATGCCATTTATTTTTCCCTTTCCCCATTGTCAAACTGCAGGTGTTCGTATGTCTAAATGAGTCTCCTAAAGGCAGCAAACAATTTCGTTTCATTGCTTTGGTTTGTTTTTACGATTTTGATACTCCTGCATTTAGATGTCTGTTTCCTTCAAGGATTATGAAAGATTTCTCCTATTATGTCTTGAAATAAATGTTCTGTGTCCTGTTCTCTCTTTCTTCCCACTTCCATAATACCAATATTATTACATTTGATGGAGTCTTCGAGTTCCCTTCGTCAATACTATTGTACGATTCTTCTCCATTCTTTTGCTTAGATTATTTTTATTTTTCTAGGTGACAAAGTCATTCTTCTGTTACTTCCAACATGCTGTCCACTGCTAAGCTTGTTTCCAATATGCTTTTTACTTAAAAAAAAAAAAAGTTTTACTTCTTGAGAGAGATACAGAGAGTGAAAGGAGAAGCGAAGGAGAGAGAGAGGGAGAGAAAATCCCTATCATGCTACAGGAAGTCACTACAAAGACAAAGATGGGGCTCCATCTTTCAAACGGTAAAGTCATCACCTCAGACAAAATCAAGAATTGCATGCTTCAAAGACTGACCCACCCAGATGTCCCTCAATCTCCTTCACTGCATTGTTCACCTCGAATTCTTTTTTAAGTGTTTTAGCTCCCTGGTATGGTTCGCACTATTCATTTCTCAGCAGAGAGAGTATCCTTATGACTGTTGGCTGCCTTAAATTCTCCATCAAGCATGTTACTAATAACTGTTTCAGTTAAATCTCTCTTCATGGCCATATCTTGTTCTTTGACTTTGGATGAATTCTTCCATGTTGGCATTTTGTCTAAGGCTCTGCCTTCCTCTGTATGTTAGAAGACACAGTTATGTCTCCTGCCCGATCAAATAAGCCAGTGGCCTGCAGATGCACTCTGTGACTGCTATGGACATTGTAGGATCCCTGGCCTAAACATGGTAAGTCATAACTAGGGACGCTGTGGTCTGTGTGTAAATCGAGACCTGACAGCAAGTCCACCTGAACTAAGGAAATAAAAGGCATCAGAATGGGCAAAGATGAAGTCAAACTTTCACTTTTTGCAGATGACAGGATACTCTACATGGAAAACCCAATCGACTCCACCAAAAGCCTTCTAAACTAATCAATGAATTCCGTAAAGTAGCAGGGTACAAAATCAATGTACAGAAATCAGCTGCATTTTTATACAACAAAAATGAAGCAACAGAAAGAGAAATCAAGAAACTGATTCCATTCACTATTGTACTAAAAACCATAAAATACTTAGGAATAAACCTAACAAAAGATGTTAAAGCCACGTATGATGAAATCTATAGAAAGCTTATGAAAGAAATTGAAGATACAAAGAAATAAAAAAACATTCCACGCTCATGGATCAGAACAATAAACATTGCTAAAATGTCATTATTAACCAAATCAACCTACATATTCAATGCAATCCCCAACAAAATTGCAGCAGAATTCTTCTCAAACATAGAACTAATTATCCAAAAATTCCTACGGAACCACAAAAAAACACAGAATAGCCAAAGTAATATTAAAGAAGAAAACCATAGCGGGAGGCATCACAATCCCAGACTTTAGCCTCTACTACAAAGGTGTCATCATCAAGACTATATGATATTTGCAAAAAAAATTGACACAGAGACCAATGGACTAGAATAGAGAACCCAGAACTACACCCACAAGTGTATGGCCTATTGATCTTTGACAAAACAGGAAAGAGTATCCCATGGAAAAAAGACAGCCTCTTCAACAGATGCTGCTGGGAGAGCTGGACAGCCAACATGTGAAGAATGAAACTAGACCACTTTCTTACACTATACACAAAAACAAATTCAAAATGAATGAAGGACCTGAATGTGAGACAGGAAACCATCAAAACCTTAGAGGAAAAAACAGGAAACAGCCTCCTTGACTTCAACCTCAGCAATGTCCTACTAGATACATCCCCAAAGGCAAGGGAATCAGAATAAAAATGAACTATTCGGACTTCATCAAGATAAAAACTTCTGCAATGCAAAGAAAACAATCAAAAAAACTAATAGGCAACCAACAGAAAGGGAAAAGATAGTGGCAAGTGGCATATCGGATAAAGGGCTAGCATCCAAAATCTACAAGAAACTCTCCAAACTCCACACCAGAAAAATGAGTAATCCAGCGAAAAAAATGGGCAGAAGACATAAATAGACACTTCTCCAAATAGAACATCCAGATGGCCAACAGACACATGAAACGATGCTCAGCGTCATTCATCTTCAGGAAAATACAAATCAAAACCACACTGAGATACCACCTCACGCCAGTCAGAGTGGCTAAAATGAACAAATCAGGAGACTATAGATGCTGGTGAGGATGTGGAAAAACTGGCACCCTTCTCCATTGTGGGTTGGAATGTAAGCTGGTGAAGCCACTCTAACAGTGTGGAGGCTCCTCAAAAAATTAACAATGGAACTCCCCTAGGACCCATCAATATCACTGCTAGGGATATTCCCAAGGGATACAAAAGTGCTGATGCACAGGGGCACATGGACCTCAATGATCATAGCAGCACTTTCAACAATAGACACATCATGGACTGAGACTTTATTACAGGCTGTGAGTTCTAACTTCTAAATGCATAGTAATAATATGCAGGAATGCTAGCATACACATAAATACATTACATTACTTCACCACTGAGCAACAGAACACACAGGGGAAATTTCAAATTTTAGTTAATAAAAAGACAAATGAAGTTCTGATGTGAAATAAGGGATTAGATTTTGTCATGTGTGGCAGGTGTTCTGTGAAGTTTTGAAATTTCTGAGCCTGGATTTTGTACAATCAAGATTACAGCCTCTATGACTTTGGCAAGCATAAACCTGAAAACATGTGATCTCTCTCTCCAGTGTTCCCGGGATTTCTGCAAACCCCAATACGCCTACTATGACGCTGACAAAGTGTCACAAGAAGCAAAACAGAATTTAGAAATGGCATAGAAGTCCTCAAAATGCGAAGATACCCTCTGGGGCTCTCAAAGCAATGAAGAAACTCTCAGATTACGGAGGTCCTCACTGTGGGAGTGGTGGACCTACACTGAAGCTGAAAGAGTGTCCTTGGAGAAAAAAAAAACATGACGGGTCAGATAGCAGATGTCCCTCTGTGAGAGGGAAAGACATAAAACTGGGCTTCACAAACGATTTTCCATTCAAGGACAGCTCCTTGAACTACACTTCAAGTTCTATCTCCCCCCTTCACACTGGCACCTCACCTCGGTCGTCTGCTTCCTTCCCACCTACCTGGGTGTGAGGCTACTGTCTCCGGTCTCTTCACACCCCACAGCTCCTTCTCGTGCTCCAAAAAGATGACCAGGTCTGGTTTTGATACAAGAAGACCTGTTTATCAGAAAGAAGGAGTGTAATTATTTCTGGAGACTCTACCTTTCAACTCAGTACTGTACTCAGTAGACAAGAGAGGACATGGGAAAATTCTAAAAAATGACTTCCCAAACGCTGTTGCCGCAGAGGGAGCCTCTTCAGAACCTGCAGGAGGAGTTTCAAATACTCCCATCATGACCTTCCTTCCAAAGACACCGATACAATAAGCAGGAAAAACTGGAGTTTGAGATATGGGCAGTACAATCCTCTGCCACTCAGGGTTTAGAATTCCTATGAATTTACAGAAATCATGGTGGCACCTGACAAAAAGGGAGGCTGCAGCTGAAAAGGAATCCTCATGACGTATTTCCCTACATCTACAAATCCTGGAGGGATCTGGATTCCACTCATGCAAAGAGGAACTTCCAAGTAAGAGTCTTCAAAGGACAGAATAAAACTCTGAGTGTGGTTTGGGAAATCTGGAAGGAGTGATCCTCACCCAAGAAGAGGAGGTGCCCATAGGTCTCCAGTATCACATCCGCATACAGTTCCTGCTGTCTGTGGTTCAGGCATTCCCACTCTTCCTGAGAGAATTCTAAAGCCACGTCCCGAAAGGTTAGCCATTCCTGCAATAAATATCAGAGTAATCCAGTGGCCATTGGCAGTGTTCATAATGGTGCCTACGATGAGAGAGGCAGTTACTGTCACCAGGCAGACTCCAAGAACTGACCTTCACTGCTTACCTGCTTGTACCCACTGACCAGGGTCCGTCATTTTACTTAACCTCTTTTTTCTCTCTTATCTTTTCCTTCTGGCAAAACACCCTATGGACACAGTCTCCTGTGATGGACACAGAAAACATTCAACAAAATGTAAGCCCGGCCCTTGGGCAGGCCCACTTTGAGCTTAGCCCCTGACTCATCCTGGTGCACATGGATGATGGAGTTGACTCATGCACTGAGGACAGTTACCTTGACCTCCTTGTAATATTAAAAATCTCCACCCAAGGAGGAGCACAAACCTCGCTTACAAAAGAAACAAAGTATGTATAGAGGTGTCTCCTCAGGCACATGTGCCACCTTATGTCCAGTTCTACATAAGATGACAAGGCTCCACTTCCTAAATATCCACTGAATCTGAAATAAAAGGAAAACATCACACACACACACACGCGCGCGCGCGCGCACACACACACACCCTTGATCTCCGAGTCTCTTATTAGGACGGTATTCCTTCTGATCTCCTTAGTGACTGGAAATCCATTTTCCTCTGTGTGGTGACAACCCCACTTGCTGTACTTTCATCTAGGACTCTGTTATATTTCAGGATTTTAAGACACACAAATAGGTCAATCATGTGATTCTGGTTTTCATTTTTCTAAAACTATAAAGCAGTAAATAAAAGGGTATTTCTGTGACAAGAGTGTGGAGTAAAATAAAAACTTGTTTGCCTTTTTTTCTCTTAAATATTCTATCATGTTTTGCTGTTTTCTCCTTTCTCTCTCTACCTGGTGATGAGACTCTTTCAGAGGCAAAACTTCAAGGGGACAGATGATTCTTTCTACTCAAGAAAATTCCCATATGTTAGCAACTCTAAAGCCAGCTCCTTTAGCCTTTCCTAATTCCTACTAAATTCTCAACTGACCAACCTTCACTCAGAGGTAGGAATGTCTCTGTGCCCTTATTCAGCAGGAAGAAGTTATAGAAGATGAGACCTTCTATCCTTAACAACCTTAAAATTGAAAGTGTCAAAGTTGTTCAAGGGGGGAAATGACGAGGGAAACAAAGAGACACGTAGCTTCAATAAAATTTCCTTACACCTTGCAGCTCAATGATACACACCTGAGACATGCAAACATGCCCTTCCTTGAGGAACTCGTAGCTGCTCTAGTGCCTTATTGTTTATTTTGTTATTAAATCCGAACAGACAGGCAGAGTATGACATTTAGCATGGTGGCCTGCACGGTGGAAGGAAACTCATTTCAAGCTACACTTCTTTTGCCTTTGCTCTCCTCATCAAAAGCCACAAGCAAAAAGCAACCCTAAAGAAAGAAACTTCCAGGTGAAATGTGATGGTTTCTCAACCTTGCTCAGTAAATCTAAGAGCTTCAGGGACAATGTGGGGAAAGCTCAATATTATAGGGGAGACATCCGGCAGAGAGCACGAAGTCAACGCAAGAAGCGAACCGGAACTATACTAAAGCAAATTCTATTACTGTCGAAGACACACCGAAGGACACATGATCACTCTTGTGTTCTGTTCAATCAGATTATCAATCTAATGACGAGAATACAGTGGATTTATACAAAGTTCCATCACATATCATGTCAGTAGAACCTGCTTTGAGGCAAACAGGTTTGAGCAAGGCATTGTAGAGGGGCCCACAGGGACCACCTGGCTGAACAGATGCAGGCCAGCAGGGGACACGCCTCAAAATATCCATAGGCCCTAATTAACAACCTAATAGCTACTTACAACCAGGCAGAATTACCAAATAAGGGCAAATTCCTTAGGTCACCATACCTCCTCATCTTCCCCCTGCAAATTCAGCCCCAACTCACTGCCTCCTGGCAGCAGCCTCTCCTCTGCTGTCCTGCCCCCACGCCCTTGAGGGTTCTTCAGAAATCTAGGGTCTAATTCTGCCACAGGTGAATTCTGTTCACTGCCCATGCCCTCGGTGTCCTCAGGATCATCAACCCGTATTTGGGAGCCCCCAACTCAACGGTAGAAACGCCACATGGAGACAGCTGTTTCCATGTCCTGTCATGTCTAGTATGTTTTAAAGAGTATCTTTTTCACATTGTACAAACAAGGCCACCACCCACAACCCTGCTTTTTTAATGTTCCAAATTATTCTGGGCCTCATATCCATCCTGTATATTTTTGCATTTATTTTTTGTTGCAAAAAGGTAGATTTATTATACCAGGAGGAGAGGACATGTCGGCACCAGGTGTCACAATGAAGTTGTGAAGAGTGACTGGTCATATACCGGCCAGCTGGGGGAGATAAAGGCAAAAGGGAGGCCTCCAGAAGGATTTTCATAGGCTTCAGAGGCTTCCTAAGATACTGGAGGCCTTCTATTTTTCATTTTCTTAATCCTGGTCTAAAAAGAAATACTGAAAAAGGAACGGTTCTCCTTGACTGAAATCCCAGGACCTGACCCCACTAGAACAGGAATCTTAGACTCAACGCCTTCCCCTTTGGATCTGTCCTAAAGGGAATATTTGCAATACACTTAGGACTTTATTTCAAAGTGACAAATCTGTGGGAAAGCCTGGTGGGAAAATGTGGAGAAATACTGGCTACAGGGGAGAAGAGTTCTATAGACCTAACCTTGAATATCGTGAAAACATGAGGCAGAAACATCACAAATACAGAAATCCACATTTGTGATTTCTAAATCCACCAAAGTTGAGGGGGGAAAGAGGACATGGCCTCCGAGCTGGCACACCAGGCTTACCTGAGAGCTGACCATTTCTTCTTCTGTCCACTCGTCCTGTAAATTTCGTTCTCAGGCGGAATGTGTGGAGGAATCACAGCTGCATCAGGAGAAAATGGCATTAAAGGCACCAAGAGAACGTCTCACCAGAAACGTGCTCACTAGCCAGCAGGACTTTCAAATACAGAGGCACCCAGCTTTCTAGTTTGCCGGAGTCATGCTCCAGCTGGGACAGGGGTCCCTGAGGGACAGAGGGTGTCTGGGAGACAGGGATGAGAGGAGTAACGAAATTCGTTATGATCACCAGGCAGGCGTCTCTGCTCTAACCGAAACTCAGCTTTACTTATGGTTAAGTGTATGGGGAACAGCACAGAAGTGACATTTCCCTTAGACAAGGATCTGATGATTAATTTCATTGATATGTAAAAATTTCCCAAAGATAGATTTGTAGAAGACTCAGGCATAATTTCGATCAATAGTGATTGCTGTAGGTGACTTAGATCCTTATCATATGGGGAAGGAAGGTGTCTTCAGTATTCAAATACAAGACAATGTTTTTAGCATAGCAAAGGCAGAAGTTATTAGTTCTTTGTGAACAGGGTTCAACAGCAACAGCCTGTCTGCTCAAGGGGAAGTATAAGGCAAACAGGATTCTCAGGAAATGCAATGTTTGGTCCCATAATCACAAAAAAATAAGTTCCTACAGTAAGTTCCTTCACAAGGTGCAATCAGCATTGTAGGGCCAGAAAAAAGGGACACATTACTCAGGATACCAATCAAGGAAGGGCCTCTAGGGGTTGCTACACAAAAACAATTGAGTGGGAGTGGATATTGGTCATCATGTGACAGCAACGGGCCTTGCAAACCTGCCTGAACTTCATAAGGAGTAATCTCAACTTGTCAGTTCAGAATGGCTCCCAACAAATTTCACTTTTGTTTTTTGCTTTCTATACAGTAATTTTTTGAAGTAACGCTCTGTTTTCCTGTTTCCTTCTCTCAAACTTCTCTTCCTTAAACTTCTGTAATTTTATTTATTACTTTTTTATTTTCTTTTGGAGAGAGCAGGAGTATGGGAGACAGAGAGAGAACAGAAGAGAGAGGGGGCAGGTAGGAGATGGGAGGGAGGTGAGAAGGGGTGCAAAGGAGAGAGAGACAGAGAAAGAAACAGAGAGAGGGATTGATTCCCAAGCAGGCTCCGAGCCCCACACAGGGCCCAATCCTATGACCTGGGGACCATGACCATAGCTAAATCAAAGGTCAGAGGCTCAACCAACTGAGCCATTCATGCAACACAAACAATGCTATCATTGTAATAGGTCCTATTGGCTTCATACCAATGTTATGAAACAAATCATTTTTGTTGGCTGTTCTTAAGAAGCTGTGAGGTCCAGAATCCCTGTTTCTCCATCCCCATCAGGTACTCCTAGAAGTACCTACTTTTTTGATACAATCCTTGCATTTGACCCACTGTATGAGATTCCTGGGGCTGCTGTAACACAATATAACCAGCTGGGTGTCTGAAGCCAAGAAAAACCTACCCTGTCAAAGTTCCACAGCTCAGAGATCGGAAATCAGTGTCAGTAGGGACCAGTCCCTTAGGAGGCAGGGCAAAACCCTTCCCTGCCTCTTCCTAGCTCCCCCTGCTGGCTGGCAGTCCTACCCACCCCTGGACCTGAAGCTATGACACTCCCATTCCTGCCTCTCCTGTCAAGTGGCGTTCTCCATGGGGGCCTCTCTGTCCAGATTTCCCTCTAGTTGTGAAGACCTCAGTCACACTGGATGAAGGACCCATCCTACTGGCTGTACCTTAACCTGAGTCGTTCTGCAAGGGCCCTATTTCCAAATAAGGCCACACACGTTCCGCTGGTAGAGAGGTTAGGCTGTCACCACATCTTTCTGGGGGGACACAGTCCAAACTGTAACAACCATTATTTTGTATTTTTCAAAAGATGGGCTTTCTAGAATCTGCCCCCCTGTCCTGTTACTAACACCAGGAGGACCTAGAGCAGAAGGTGTTTCTATGTGTATGGGCGAAAAAACCCAAATATCTAAGGGTGAGAAGACAGGATACTAAGGTTTTCCCTTCCTCTCTTCAGGCGAAATCAGACCAAGGTGGATCAAGGACAAACCTGAGCACATGGGACACCCATTCCGGATCACCACCCTACCTAGAACCAGCAAGTTTCAATGGTATGGAATACGGCCCTGATCTCCCTTAATTCCAGCACCCTCTCTTGACAAAGCAGGTGATGAACTGTTCAGGAGTCACACCCCTCCACTTTGACCTGCCCACGCCTAGAGAGAGGAGTCGAGATAAAGCAACTCAGAGTAAAGCTTGGGGAGAGGCCTGCCACTACTCTGGCATCTATAAGGGGCTCTCTGGCACCCAGATCCTCAGGAAACAAAAGAGATGGAAGGAAATCTACACAAGATGTTCCGCGAGGGAAGAAGCCAAGAATTTGAAAACATAGCAATTTTTCAGCCCCGTATTCTGTGCTCTCACTTTCTCTAATGGAAGCTGATAAAGTAAAAGTTAGAGTAAAGCTGTGCCAATCAACACACAAGACTATCCAGGAATTTACTGGCAACGCAGGTAATGCTGTACAATGACAGTATAAAATGACTCCCTATTAGGAGATCAAGAAGAATTAAGGGAAACACAAACCAGCGTTGGTTTTTAAACGCAGGAAGGACAGCGGTGTGGAATGGGGAGTAGCAGATTCCATGTGGCTCTAAAGGGGAGACCAGGGAAGAAGTGGGAGAATATGCAGGCAGAGACAAAGGGCCACACCCCACCTGTCAGCTTTCTAAGACTCATCCTGGTGAAAGAGTGGAAGAGGAGCACAAGAGCTTTCTGTTATGCCCAGATTTTAATATCGCCCCCAAAAACCAGAGACTGTCAGGGAGGCCAAAGCACGCATGCAAAAGCAAAGAGCTTTATTACGGGTTTCGGCTCGCCGGGGCCTAAACTCGGGCTCACAGACTTTACCAGCGTGGTGGATCCATGCTGAGAGCGAGCGAGCCCCGAACAAAGGTGGGGTAGGACTTTTATGAGTTTGGGAAGGGGGAGTTACAGGAAATTGTGACACAGGTACAGTGATCCAATTATTATTACACAATATTATTCACAGCAGGTTTATCCAATTACAACATTTAGAGTGTTAACCAATCACAGAGTAGGCCCAGGACGCAGGACCCTGCAAAGTGGGATACCTAAATTCGTGCGTGGCATACACTGTAACTGCAGTCTGTAATCTCCCCTCATAATTCTGGGGCTTTGATGACCGCATGGAATGACGCCGCCTCCACAAACTCACTCTGAGGTCTGAGTCATCACCTTACTCTAGCTACACAGCAGAAACGAGACGTTTGCTAGAATCCCTGGATTTTGTGAAACTTCAGAAAAGAACGTGCAGCAGGTGAGATGGAGGAAAACTTTTCAAAAGGAAAGTTATTTCCAACAACGTTCTTTGGAAGAAAACAGAGCTAAAGTCCCAGCGCTGTCGTTATGTACCCGCGTACTATCTCTTTGAGAAGCTTTTCACTGAAAGTCAACACCTCTTGTTAAAAGACTCTGAAAAATGACACAAAAACAGACGTTATTTTGGTCCAACTCGTTCTACCACTTCGTGGAAATAAATGAAATAATTTCTCACTATTGAATTTACATGAATCGTGTCTAAAAATACAGATTAAAAAGAACAAAAACAACTGGAACAAGAACCTGCTGGGAGCCAAAGTAAGGATTAAAAGAACTATGGTGAAATGTTGCCAGCAGATAAGCAGTAGCTGCATCGTAAATGACCTTTTGGGTCACAGAGCAGTCAAGTCATAGATAACTGTTGGCCTCAGGGACTGAGATTTTAACATCTGTTAAAGGCGGATGGGTCTGTTAAAGGTCGGGCGGGTCCCTAGTACCTTGTACTTCCCCCTGCACTTTTCCCTTTCTGCATTCCTTCTTCCCCCTGCACCCATATATAATCAGCAGCCATGATTAAACATTAGAGCTTGATCAGACCTCCTGTCTTGCTCTCATTCTTTGTGTCTCTTGTCCCATCCATTCACCCGTTCCCTCCTCCAGGTTACTGTTGAATGACCCCGCGGGCCAGGGCAAGAACCTACCGGTTACTCCAGGCCTATGATGCGTCCCCGCACCGTTCCACACGACCACCAGGAACCACGTGGATTCAAGACTGTGATTCTGGATGAGGGAGCAGCAGACAGGCCACTGCCCCCAAGCCCCCAGGGATTCTGTATGACACTCCTGGGACACTCCCACCTGCCCAAAAACAAAGGAAAGGGGGGAATAAAAGGTTACCTGAGAGAGATCAGTCTGGTAGGACCAGAGCCTCCACACCCCTCCCAGGTGATGGGGGCAACAAAGGCAGAGAAATGGCAGCTGGAAAGTTTCCTTAAACCCTGCAGCCCAGTGACAGAAGCTTGAGGGGGACAGACTAAAACGTTTCTCCAGCAACTCCTTACTCTCTTAATGCTGATGCTTTGCTAGAGGGAGAACCTCCTTAGTCTGACAATAGCTGGGCCTCCAGGATCCTGTGAGTCTTCTTTAGCAGATGAAAACCTCACAGAAACTTCCCCTGGACTTCACCTCCCTCAAACCCCACCAGATAGAACCAGTTGCTCCTCCTGAACCCCGGGCAGCTCTTCCTGCCCACAGTCTGGTCCCAGTGCTTCAGTAAAATCACCTTTCTGCACTAAAGACGTCTTCAACAATTCTTTCTTGGTCGTCTGCTCTAGACTTTGCAAACCCACGTGACCCCCACTCTCCTCAGAAAAACCTCATCAATATTTTTTACTGGTGTTTTGTTGTGATAATGATGCTTCATAGAAAAGTCTGAATTTATGACGATTTGACATGATACACCACAGGCTTCTGTCCCATCGAAATAATTCTGTTCTTAGGGCCATGTTGTTGTTTTCAAGATTTTATATCTAAGTAATCTCACACCCAATGTGGACCTTGAACTCACAGCCCCTAAATCTGTAGTTCAGGCTTCTGAGCCAGCCAGGTGCCCAGGGACCAACTTATTTGAACACACAGAAAATATTTTCTGAAAGGAAAACCTATTTTAAAAATATTAGTAACTTTTCTGGAAGGGTTACTGCAAGCCAGGCAGTGAGCAAAGTGCTCTTACAAGTATTACTGTAAGGAAGCAGGTCTGAACCTGACTCTATGACAGGTTTTTAAGTTTCCCTCTGACCTTGAAGTGTCAGTTTCTCAGTATCATTAGACAATAGAAGGGCACACATTGCCCAAGGCAGGCGGGACCACCCTTGTAACAGCCAATCAGGAAAGGCCAGCTATCACCCTTAACATTTCTAAGGGCAAGCCTAGAAGGCTAGTTACACCCTAAGTGAGGGTCCTGGGTCCACTCTGTAATTGGTTAACACTCTAAATGTTGTGATTGGGTCCCGCCAAAAGTAACGAACACTCTAGGCGATGTGAATGGTTACACCTGCTGTCAATAATATTGTATAATAGTGATTGGGTCCCTGTGTCACAATTTCCTGTAACTCCCCCTTCCCAAACCCCATAAAGGCCCAACCCCCCACTTTGTTCAGGGTCTCAGCCAGTAAGGTCTGTGAGCTGGAGTTTAGGAGCCTGTGAGCCTAAGCCCAGAATAAAGCCCTTTGCTTTTACATGTGTGACTCGGTCTCCCAGGTGGTTTCTGGTTTTGGGGGACAATATTAAGAATCTGGGCATAACATTACTTTATTTACTTCTTACAGGAATGCCATTGTAGGTCCTATTATTACCGCTATTTTATAGGTAACAAACTTGAGTCTTAGAGGGGATAGGGAATTTGCCCAACGTGACACAGCCACAATGTGTCAGAGCCAAGACCAAACCCAGGCCACCTGACCTGGCATCCACATCCGCTGCCCCCAGAAAGAGTGATGCCTAGTTCTAGATATTTATTTAAAGAGAAAGCTCCCATCCAAAATCCAAACAAGAGTTAACTCCTTTGACCTTGGAATCCTTATCTAAAGTTAATGAGGCTTTAGGAGGGGCCATACTTACAAGGATTAATTACAATAAACCTTGGTCTTTAATAATTTTGCCAACTGAACATTCCCCCACCGCTTGCCTATGGCAAGAAGGAATATTAAAATGGATCTATTTATCAGCTACTCCTAAGATTTTGGCTGATTATCCATCCTTAGTAGCACAAAAAAAAAAGGGGGGGGAGCAGAGAATAGTTTGCTCAGGAGCCAGCAGAAATTGTCCTTCTGTATTCTAAATTTCAGATTGAGGAATTAATGCAGGGATTTACTGATTTTCAGGTTGCCATGATTGGGTATATGGGCGATCTTGGCTTTAATACACCCAAGGACCCTATTTTACAATTTGGCAAATAAAAGAATTTAATATTTGTCCCACAAAAACAAAAACTAAGCCTTTAGAGGATGCCCTTTTAGCATTTACTGATGGGTCCTCTAATGGCATGGCTTCTGTAATCATTTATAAAAACTCATCTAAACCTAAAATTATTTCTTTTCAAACTAGGGAAACTTCAGCACAGAGAGCTGAACTTGTTGCTGTTATTAGATTATTTCAAGAAACTCCAGAGAGGTTTAATCTGTTTTCAGACTCTAAGTATGTGGTTAGGCTCTTTCCAGCAATTGAAACTTCAACAGTGCCTGTCTACAAGACAGGAATTTCAGGTTTACTTTTAGAATTACAAGTTTAAGTACAACAATGCCAGGAGCCTTTTTACATAGGACACATCAGAGCTCATTCTAAGTTGCCTGGCCCCCTCTCTGAGGGAAATGCTTTAGCTGACTTTCACACTAAAATCACTTGTTTAACTATGGATCCTGTGCATGAAGCCCAGGAGAGTCACAAAATTCATCATCAAGGCTCTAAAGCTCTGAGGCTGCAATTTATGGTCACTCGAGAACAGGTTCGGCAAATAGCTAAGAACTGTCCTTCCTGCCCACCTACTAATTCAGGGGTCTCACATGTGGGCGTTAATCCCAGAGGCTTAAAACCTAATGCTTTATGGCAGATGGATGCAACTCATGTTAATTCCTTTGGAAAATTGTCCTTTGTCCATATCATGGTAGATACTTATTCTCATGTGCTTTTCGCATCTGCTAGAACTGGAGAGGCTTTTAAGGATGTTCAACAATGTTTATTTCAATGCTTCTCTGTATTAGGAATGCCTTTTAAAATCAAGACTGATAATGGGCCAGCATATACATCTAAAAGTTTTAAAAATCTCTGAACAGTTTCACATTCAACATTCAACTGGGATTCCTTCCAATCCCCAAGCAATCAAATTTTAAAAAATCAAATAGTGAGACTTCAAAAATCAGATTTTAAATATGCCTCACCTCATCAGATCCTAGCTCATTGTATGCTTGTATTAAATCACATGACTCCAGATAATTCCAGGGAAACCCCAATGCTTAAGCATTGGCAAAACAAACTGACCATAAGCCCCTGATAAAATGGAAAGATATACTCTCAGGAACTTGGAAAGGCCCTGATGTTTTACTAACTGCGGGTCGAGGTTTTGCTTGTGTCTTCCCACAGGAAAGTGATTCACCTATTTGGGTACCAGATCATCTGGTCCGATATGCCTCCACAGCATCGTCATCGTTGGACCCATCCCCAAACTACGTCAAGAAAAAACACCAAGAACTTGAGCAGAGAAATGGGGATAATTGATTTAAGTATCAGCCTCCCTCACATAATATCACTTCGCTCTCAATCGAATATCAAAGCTCTGCGAAAAATTGTCTCGCCCAGAGAGATTTATTGCTGCCTTAATATTAGGGATAACTGCATTAATTTCCATTATTACTGCTGTTACTGTTTCTACTGTTACGCTGGTTAAGAAAGTACACACTGTTTCTTCTGTCAATAATTTATCAAAAAATGTGACTTTAACTCTTACCACTCAGGAAATTATGTCCTAGAAAAAGCACTGTTGTACCGTGGCAAACCTTAGGTTATATTATTACATGGGTAAATGCTACAACTGTTCATATATATTTGCAGTCCCTAAAGTCTTAATGTTTTGGTATAAGATCATCACTTAGCACTTTTAGAAATCAAAATGTAAGTGTCACTAAATTTCTAGATTTTTTCATAGAACATGTTTCTTCTTCAAGGGAAGTTGTAATAAGGAGTTTTGGGACAAATGCAGTATTTGACAGCTTTTAAATTAGTACTAAAATGGGTAGAAACTTCCAGAGCTAGAAGCGGCATTAAACCTGAGCAAGAATTAGGAACATAGGATTGAGTGAACTGATAAAAATTATGGTTTTGTAACCCTTGTTGGAAACGTTGTTGGTCCTGTAAGGTTTGCTTATCCAGGTTAGAAACTTTCTCTTAAGATATCTGTAATATTCAGAAATGTAAAGTGTTTGCTTGTCCAGAACATTCAACTTTTCTCTCTACTTAAAACCGTCTGAAATTAAAAAACTCAGTGAGTATTCTTTTTTCATGGCCATTACAATTGTTTGCATAAGTTCATTAAGAATCTGTTCATTTTATAGTAGGACACCATTGGAAATACTGGTTGTTTTACCAAGGCTTTGACTGGAATGTCCTATTCGAGAGTTAGGCATAGGCTCAGAGATGACCTGACAGCTTTAAGGAACTAAGGTTGACTTTATGGAACATGGAGCCATAAAGCCTCGTGGAAATGTTGGCTGGATACCTTGCACAGAGTTCCCAGCAGCCTCCCCAGGTGAGTAATGAAGGTCATTTCCTGGCAGGTGTAGGAACCTCGGCACATGTTGGGAGTCTCGGGAATAGGAGTTTGCCCAATCCTACAGGTATTCCAGGCCTGTCTGATGGAAAGTGCTGGCTTGGCTCGGCTTCTGGCCCAGAGAGGCTACTACTAAAAGTTCAACCTGGAGATTCCTTATAAAAAGGGACCCAGCAAAGCAGACTTCAAAAAATCCTCATGAACAATCTTTATTCTTGCTGAGCTTATGTAAATAATTTGGACAGGGTTGTTTAGAATGGACTCGTTCCACCAATGCATTAGTCTCGATTTGGCTATTTCTAATAATGGAGGTTTTTTAGAGAGAAAAATATGTTTCAACAACACACTATTATAGATGTTAAATTCTAGTTCTGATTGTCTTTGAATGCTTGCTGTTTGCCTAAATTAGACAACTTGAGGTAAACTTCAAAAAAAATTTGTTACAGTATTTCATGTATACACAGTCTTCTGTGATTTACTATGGGGATACTTAAAGGATGGGGGTACCACTTTCAAAAACTTAGAGGTGGACTTCACAGATATGCAACTAAACAAAAAGTTCAGCCCTTATTAAAGTTTCAGATCTCTCTCTGGAGTTAAGTGGACCAACTCAGAAGAACCCTCAACCTGGTGAGGTGATCCAGATCCAGTCAATCAGCCTGAACTGATCCTCAAAAAGCCTCTTGACTCCGAGAATCTCCAGCCCTACTCCAGCCACACCCCGGAAGCTGGCTGGTCTAGCATGGCAGCAGCATGAGGAATCACCGGCAGAAGCCTGAGGAATCACAGGTCCAGTAAAATAAACTGTTCTGTCTCTTTGCCATTGGACTGACAAATGTCGCCCCAGAAAGCTGGGGAAACAGCAAAAGTTCCTGATTGCGCTAACTTTCCTCTTATAGATAAGATGTTCTGTTGGTATTAATTGCCTGTAATCTAGGCATGGGATTTCAACACAGCAAAAGGTAAGGAGAGCCTACGCCTCTACCACCAGACTCTAATGGGGGGTCCTCGAGTGGCCACTAGATGGCCCACCAATTTGGCTAAGGTTAGTAATGTAGAAAGAACCATGGAGGCGTATCACACTTATACGCCCAAGGATCCTGAAAAATGAGGAAATAAATTGGCTGTCATTCTTACTCTTGTAAATCAGGCAGCGCCAGAAATTAGAAACCCTAAAGGAGACCCTTAACATATTAACCATGGAGACTGGTGGAAATTGGGTAAACTCTCCTCCCCTATGTCCATGTAAGAAATGCCCCTTACACCAAATAGGGCTATGCCAGGCTTTAGGGGAACAATATTACCTCCTTGCCAATAACTCAGGAATTGTACAGGATAGTCTAGCCATGTTACCTAATGTTAAAGTTAACCCAATAGTCGCTGAACAAGACCCTAGGCTTGCCCTGTAATTAATTGATTTTGCAAATCTCATCGGAAATTTCAGTTTTCTTTCTATGATGGTTACAATTCGTATGTCCATGACTATATTACTGTCGATCTTATTTCTTTTAAGTAAAAAAGGGGGAAATGTTGGGGGCCAGTAGGCAAAAAATACCCTCAAACAATATTTGGCCTCCTAGGCCCACATATGGCTTCTGTTCATCCTATGATTTTCTCATTGCTTTGCAAAGAGGCATATACTTTTAGGCTTTGAATCAACTTGGGTCAGTCAGTGACCTTCCCTTACTTTATTTTCTGGCTCATTGTCTGCTGTTGGGAGTGAACATAATCCTCGGCCAAAAGATTTGCTTATAAAAGGATGAGCATCTTACCCTTGAATAACTGATGAAGGGCCTTAAGGAATGTATATCTCCTCCTAGAATTCTTCAGGCTTATCTTATGTTTAAAACCAGACTATTATTAGGGGATTCCTCTTTTGTAATGACTTAATCCTGTTACTTACTACTGTCCTGATAAGAATGACCTTTTCCGGAGCATGTCTCCAAGGACCTTGAACTATGTAACCATTAAAGAAATGATGTAATCACCCATGGTATTTAAGACCCTGGCTATCTTAATAAAGTGTGGCTTTACCAATCACCATCCAGGTTGTCTGTCTCGTCTGTCACGTCTGTCTTCTTTTCTAGAGATATTGCGCGGACACCAACCCCCTACTCGGTACCTTTCGAATGTGGTGGGAGGCTTGTTGGTCCCCCACAATTAAGCCTCTACATTGGCTCTGCATCCCTGACAAGGTGTGATTAGTCTACTGTGGTTCTAAAGGGTCTTGGTAGATACTCAAATTTTGCACTCCAATCACAGGGGAATTCAGCATTCTCCATGATGAAGTATGACTGAATGGGTATTTCCAGTTTTCCTCATTTATATGAAAAGTGATGTAAAATAGTAAACGCAAAACAAAATATATTTGCCCTAACGTCAGTACTGCTCATGATTGTGGTCTTCTTATAATAAACACTTTCGAGTGTTCAGACAGTGAACATGCCTTTAAGAAATAAAGGGAGGGGCGCCTGGGTGTCTCAGTCGGTTAAGTGTCCGGCTTCAGCTCAGGTCAGATCTCATGGTTCGTGGGTTCGAGCCCCGCGTCAGGCTCTGTGCTGACAGCTAGCTCAGAGCCTGGAGCCTGTTTCAGATTCTGTGTCTCCCTCTCTCTCTGACCCTCTCCTGTTTGCACTGTCTCTCTCTGTCTCTCAAAAATAAATAAAAAGCATTAAAAATTTTAAAAAAAAAGAAATAAAGGGAAAAACACTAACAATCACTTCAAATATTCTTGTTTTTTTGAGAGAGGGGCTTGTGGACAACTTGGTTTTCTATTCCCAAAAACATCATCTGACTGCTCTGCTTAAGCACTGCTTACAACACGAACATTTAACCCACAAAAATGATGAAACACACTAACAATAAAAACGGACAGGAGTGCGTGCATCACATTCTTTTCTCCCTCCACAGAATTTAGAGATAGAAGGATGGAAAGAACGGTGAGTCTTTTAACGTCAAGCTTATGCTCTTGATGAAGAAATAATACCTTGATTGAGAATCACTCCGTGGAGCCAGTTCAAAGGAAAAAAAGAGACGAAACACTCCGGGGTTTTAAGCACAAGATTACGGTGACGTCCAAAGACAAAAAATCAGTGTAGCCAAGGACAGCACCTCTCTCACGAGTACGCCTGAACGACGTCACGGGAGTCGAGGCCGCTGGGCGGGGAGCCGCACCTGGCGAGGCGGGAGGCGGGGTCCCCTTCCCAGACGCCACCCGGCCCGACGCGGCCCCAGCGAGCGGCCCTCGGGGACCGGCCTCGGCCCGCGGCGCCTGAAGA
>PJEM01016329.1:5692-26300 GCA_004023845.1 Helogale parvula | reverse complement strand
TGGCTCCAGTACTATCATTGGAGAGACACTGTTCTAGATTTTGCCAATCAGCAAACTTAAAAACCTTGCTATTCGACAAATTTTTCTTTATATTGACATGACTACAACTCAACCTGCAGGCATCTTCTGATACGTGTGTATAAAACATTTATAATTTGGGCTCAAGGTCCAAGTAGAGAGAGAAGTGTAGGTCTACAAAAGGCAAATTGCCAGGCTGAAGGGCTATCTCAGCGAAAACGTGCTTGGGGAGCTCGAGAAAACCTTGGTGGGTTGATAACGACACATGCACAAAGTGATATGGAAGTCCGTAGGGTAAGAAGACAAATGAGTGAGCAAGCAAAGATCACAACCCAGTAAACTAATTAACAGATCAACTGGATGGCAGATTTTGAGGCATATTCCCAGAGAAGTGACATAAAGAGATTTGCCAAGCTTGTGGAGAGCTTGAAAGCCATGATGTCATCTCTCGGGAGAGGCTAATGAGGTGGAAATGCTCATCCAGAAAAGTACAACCACCATGTCTTAGCGTAGATGTGGAGTGGTCAGTAAATATCTGAGACATACAAGAGGTGAACTGGCTGCTTGCCAGTGGGATATCTTCAAATGAGATAACCAATATATGACAATGTTTGCAAAGTATAATGTCATTTAGAGTAGATGATTTGACCAAATCCTTGTGAATAAATGTTGAGTAGAGAGGCAACAGGTTAAGAGACCAGGATATTATTTTTAAATGTATAAATCCTTCCATGGACTCAAAATTAATACAGAAGATCCACATTTGGTTAGACAGTCGTAGGATACAGGGCTATTGCAAAGACGGCTAAGGCCTCACTGAATAAGTGAGAAAAATGTGATGCCAATAGGTACTGTATTCTTCAGTCTTGGACAACCATCACTTCTTCATTTTTACATTTCAGCAGTGAGAAAAAAAGGTCTCAGATGAAGAAATGTGTCTAGTCTAGAAAGATCCACTTTCAAAATGCACTTGGATCCATAGTAGGAATATGGTGGGGAATATAAGACACCTCACTATGGTGACGTCTTCTGCAATGTCCATGTTGTCTTCATTATTTTTTTAAATTAAGTTTTTAATTCCAGTATAGTTAACATACAGTGCTACCATAGTCTCAGGTGTACAATACAGTGATTCAACCATTCTATCCATCATTACCCAGTGCTCCTCACCATCACTGTACTCTTATCCCCATCCCCTAGTTCACCCATCCCCCACCCACCTCCCTTCTGATATGTTTTATTTTTTTTCATTTTTAAAAACATTTTTATTGTGGTGACATATATATATCCTAAAATTTGACATTTTAACCATTTATAAGTATACAATTCGGTGGCATTAACTACATTCACAGTGTAGTCTGCCATCAACACTACCTATTTCCAAAACTTTTCATCACCCCAAACAGATTCAGTAACTGTTAAGCAATAGCTCTTCACTTTTCCTCCTTCCAGCCCCTGGTAATGTTCATTCTATTTTCTTTTTTAAATTTTTCTTTATTTTTATTTTTATTTTTTAAATAGTTTATTGTCAAATTGGTTTCCGTATAACACCAAATGCTCTCCCCCACAAGTGCCCTCCTCCATTACTACCACCTCTTTCCCCCTTCCCCTTCAACCCTCAGTTCGTTTTCAGTATTCAGTAGTCTTTCAAGTTTTGCGTCTCTCTCTCTCTCCAACTCTCTTTCCCTTTTCCCTCCCCGTGGTCCTCCATTAGGTTTCTCCTGTTCTCCTGCTAGACCTATGAGTGCAAACATATGGTATCTGTCCTTCTCTGCCTGACTTATTTCGCTTACCATGACACCCTCGAGGGTCATCCTCTTTGCTACAAATGGCCAGATTTCATTCTTTCTCATTGCCATGTAATACTCCATTGTGTATATATATATACCACATCTTCTTGATCCACTCATCAGGTGATGGACATTTAGACTCTTTCCATGATTTGGCTATTGTTGACAGTGCTGCTATGAACATTGGAGTACATGTGCCCCTATGCATCAGCATTTCTGTATCCCTTGGGTAAATCCCTAGCAGTGCTATTGCTGGGTCATAGGGGAGTTCTATTGGTAGTTTTTTGAGGAACTTCCACACTGTTTTCCATAGCAGCTGCACTGGTTTACATTCCCACCAACAGTGTAGGAGGGTGCCCATTTCTCCACACCCTCACCAGCATCTATAGTCTTTTGATTTGTTCATTTTAACCACTCTAACTGGTGTGAGGTGGTATCTCATTGTGGTTTTGATTTGTGTTTCCCTGATGATGAGTGATGTTGAGCATCGTTTCATGTGCCTGTAGGCCATCTGGATGTCCTCTTTGGAGAAGTGTCTGTTTATGTCTTTTGCCCATTTCTTCACTGGGTTATTTGTTTTTTGGTGGAGTTTGGTGAGTTCCTTGTAGATTTTGGATACTAGCCCTTTATCAGATATGAGAGCTTTCCCCCTGAGATCAGGAACACGACATGGGTGTCCACTTTCACCACTGTTGTCTAACATAGTGCTGGAAGTCCTAGCATCAGCAATCAGACAACAAAAGGAAATAAAAGGCATCAGAATTGGCAAAGAAGAAGTCAAACTTTCACTTTTTGCAGATGACATGATACTCTACATGGAAAACCCTATTAACTCCACCAGAAGCTTTCTAAAACTGATCAATGAATTCAGTAAAGTTGCAGGGTAAAAAATCGGTTGAATTCCTATACACCAATAATGAAGTAGTGAAAAGGGAAATCAGGAAACTGATCCCATTCACAATTGCATGAAAAACCATAAAAAACTTAGGAGTAAACCTAACCAAGGATGTAAGAGACCTTTATGATGAAAACTATAGAAAACTTATGAAAGAGATTGAAGAAAACACCAAGAAATGGAAAACATTCCATGTTCATGAATCAGAAGAATAAACATTGTGAAAATGTCATTATTACCCAAAGCAATCTACGCATTCAATGCAATCCCCATCAAAATTGCACCAGCGTTCTTCTCAAAGCAAGAACAAGCTATCCTCAAATTCGTATGGAACCACAAAAGACCCCGAATAGCCAAAGTAATATTGAAGAAGAAAACCAAAACGGGAAGCGTCACAATCCCAGATTTTAGCCTCTACTACAAAGCTGTCATCATCAAGACAGTATGGTATTGGCACAAAAACAGACACATAGATCAATGGAATAGAATAGAGAACCCAGAACTGGGCCCACAAATGTACAGCCAATTAATTTTTGACAAAGCAGGAAAGAGTATCCGATGGAAAATAGACTGCCTCTTTAGCACGTGGTCCTGGGAGAACTGGACAGCAACATGCAGAAGAATGAAACTAGACCACTTTCTTACACCATACACAAAAATAAACTCAAAATGGCTGAAGGATCTGAATGTGAGACAGGAAACCATCAAAACCGTTGAGGAGAAAGTAGGAAACAACCTCTTGACCTCAACCACGGCAATTTCCTACTTGACACATCCCTAAAGGCAAGGGAAATGAAAGCAAAAATGAACTATTGGGATCTCATCAAGATAAAAAGCTTCTGCACTGCAAAGGAAACAATCAAGAAAACTAATAGGCAATTGACAGAATGGGAAAAGATAGTTGCAAACGTTTTATTTTAAATGAGTACTATTATTTTTAAAAATAACAATTATTTTTTCAACAGGAACATTTTCATGTTGCCTTCATTACTAGCACAGCCTTCCTAGAGAAATGATGGTGACATGAAAATGCAGAGTGTGTTCCTGAAATGGAATCCTGAGAAATTTTCAGGTGTATTTTTTATCCAGTGTATTGAATTTCTTAGGAAAGACTGCATAAGTACAGATCATCCTAGAATTCCAGCTGACCTTAGACCTATTTAAGTGTTGTTTGCATTCTTGATGAATACCTGTGATTATGTGAATTATCCCTGTCATTGCTGCTATCATCATCATCATCATCATCATCATCATCATCATCATCAACATCGTCATCATCATCAACCATTCTTTTCCCAACTGAGAAAAAACCAGCACTACCAGATCTGCTCATTTATTATTTATTTTTTAATTTTTTCATGGTAACCAGGAGTCCCTCCTTTTCTGAGTAAGACCTTTTTGGTTAGCGGGAGGGGAGGGCAGAAGGCAGCTAGCTGGCTGTGGGTGACTTCAGGTTGCAGGTGTCAGGCATGCCCCATGGTCTTGTGAAATTCTAGGACATTTGGGGCTTTGAAAAGAGATTCCATTTTTCTACGTGACAACAAATGTTCCACAGAAAAATCGTGAGGCTCACAGGATAAGCATGATGTCACCACTGTCTGAGTTCTCTGCTTATGGGTTATTGAAGCAAATCAGTAAAAATGAGGAATGGGACCACAGGAGAGCGCCTTTTCTTTCATCCATTTCTCATCCCGATTCTGCGCCCTCTCTTCTCTCTCGGACCTTGTTTTTTTGCTCTTCTCCATCTCGAGATCCTTACTCTTTTACACCCCCCCCCCTTGGTATTTTGACATCCTTGCCCCCAAGTCACTCCCCCTGGTCTCAGTGAAGATGCTAAGTGGTATTGACTCATCAATAGCATTTATATGGTGGGGCAAACCAGTTCTGAGGGTAGCGGGGGAGTCAGATGCAAAAAGAGCAAAAACATGGGAACATTCAGGAGTAGCCCTGAAATGCACTAACCTTGAGCATTGCTTCTTTTGTGATATCAACATAGTCATTTATATCCATTATAAGTAGCCCCTTTCTTCCCCTTCAGAATCTCTCCCGAGGTCTAAATGCTTGGACATTGCATTTACCGCCTTTCTTTGTACTCCCTTAGCCCTCACTTGATCACCAACCAGTGCCAATAAAAGGGTATGGTTCATGTGACAGTAGTGGACTTCACTTTTCTCACTAAAGACAAACTTTTCACACAAACTAAAGGTCTTCTACCTGAAAACCAGCCATGTTTCAGTGCCACATTCCAAAACAGGTGTTGGATAATTCCGTAATTAGTATGCATGTCTGACTCCATGCAGCCTCTGTTGATCTCTCAATTATAGTTAGCTGGGTCCTCTGAAGTTTGCAGTAGTTAATTAGAGCATTATTGAACAGTTGGGCTAGAGAGAAAAGCTCTGCATTTGGTGGACACCTTGGTCCCAGGCATTAAGCATTGGGCTGGTCCTTGCCTGGGGAATGCCAGTCTGCAGGGTGACCCAGTGCCAGGAGGGCTGAGATTGTCTTTTGAATAACAGCTGGAGGGAGGCCTCTTTTATGAGCACAGAATAATGGTCACATTCTTTATTCTGTCCCACCCTTGACAGGGAAATTCACATTCCAGTAGTGATCAGTTTTATAAATGTCTCCTCGGGGGGAAAAAAAAGAAACCTTCAATGTTCAGACGAGAGAATGGTTCAGAGTGGGCTCAGGAAAGTCAAAATCTGATGTTGGAACAGGAGTTAGAGATCAGTCTCCCCGTCCCACAGTGATTCACCTTGACTACCCTCTCAGAAATATCTGGGAAAGGGGGGAGTGATGGTGGAGGGGAGCATGCTGGGATCCATGGGCACAAAATTATAGAAGGCTCTTTGCAAGTGGTTGCTTCGGAATAATTGAGGTATCATGTCATCTGCAACATCTGAGTTTCCAAATTTCCTGATAATTGCTCAGGTCCAGTTTTGAATGTAGCCTATGAATATTCGAGCAAGTGTGCATTCATCACTCTAAGACTAAAAGACAAGCGTGTCTTGTCAGTGGAACGGTGGGGAGATGCTTTGGGGATTAGAGGCCAAGGAGTAAGGAGCGTTACTGATGATGGTCACGGTCAGTGTGCTTTCCAAGGAGGATGCTCTTATCTGCCCAAATTTAGCTTCCATGCTCTTTTTTTTCCAAATTCATGGAGTCAAAAGGGTCACCGCTCTTTTCCTCATCAACTTGTAAGGGATGGTATTCTAGAGCCCATCCATCTTTGCAGGGAGGAAACGGGAGAGGCAGGGATCGGGGCTGGTCTACTGAGTAGGTTTACATTTCTCAGCCTTTCCTCCCCACCAGCCCTGACCGCTCCCAGGTTTCCCCATCCTTGGCCCAGAATGGAAAGGCAACAGAATGACACACATGGTGGAAATTGTGTTGGAAATGAACCAGACACTGCAGATGAAATTGGTATAGTGGAAGAAGGCATTTGGCAGGATATAATCTCTACTTGGCTACTGTGTGACCCTATGTAAGTCACATTATTTTCCCCATCACATTTGAGAAATGAGAATAGGCATAACATTGCATTGAGAACCAGCAAGCCAGAAGTGAGGTCATTCATCTTTTTGGGGACGGCAGAGGAGAAAGAACATAGGAGAGATGTTAGGAGGGAGAGACCTGTTTCTTCTATGCCTTCTGCTCAATGAGCCATCCTGGGCCCATGAGCATCAAATCCTTTAAGCATAAACAGGAGTCCTGTAGGACCTGTTCTATATACCCTGCAGAACCAAGATGAGGACCAAAGGTGATAAGTTTGTAAAAGTTATTTTGGAATCTGCAAAGGGCAACATAAACAAACATGCACTGCAGGCTGGAGTGAGGCAGGTACGTGATCAAGTGGACTGAACTGATTGCTGGGAAGCTGGGGAGAAAATTTTGAGAGTTCAGGCTGCTAATCCAGACAGCAGCCACAAAGGCTGGCATCAGACAATTTACAATTCAGAGCTGTCTGGGGCCTGGAAGAATTTTTGAAGCAAGGGAGCTCAGTTCAGTCCCCACCTCAATTCCACTTTACTGTGCTGTGAATTTAAAGGGCTCTTAGCAGATCCTTACCAGGCTCTCGACAGATCAATTCCTACAGTAGAGAGGAGTGTAGGAGAGCACACCAAACATTCTAGGACTTTCCTCCCCATCATCCTATTCACTCTCTCCTTCATTAAGCATCCTTTGTAAAGGCAGGACCAGGAGTCCCAAATCGGGTACCAGACATCATTCTGTCTCATCTACCTGAAACTAGGAGGTGGTGCCTGGGCCCTCTTGTCTCCCACAAATTCTAAGATGTGCCATTCCAGGATTCTATGATTTCCTATCAGAAGTTCAATGAATAGGTAATATTTAGACTCTGTGGTGCCAGTCGATGTTTACTAAGTGTTAGGCATCAGACATCCTCCTTCAGTTCAGTTAAATAAAGATGGAGTGCCTGCTCTCTGCAAGGTAACAGGCTAGGCCCTGTAGCAATTGCTTTGAATCCTTTCCCTTACAAAGTGATTCAAGTCGATGAAGGCCATTCGTGAATTTATTAGTGGGTGTATCTATATACACCTGGATTGTTTTCTCATGCTGATGGTCCTAACACTCCTGTGGGGTAGGCCTTAGTGTTCTTATTCTACAGGTGAATGAACTACTGTCCAGAGAAGTTAAGGTCACACACTGAGTCAATGGTGGAGTCAAGACTTAACTACGGGCGTGTACTTGTTTCAACAGGTCTACTGAGGTATAGTCAGCATATAGTCAACTGCAGATGTTTAAAGTGCACAATTTTAGAAGTTTTGGCATGTGTTTGCCACGAGGCCATCCCTGCCATGAGGATAAGGAAGTTTTATCATGCACCTTTGTTTCTTTTTAATTTTTTTTACATTTATTTATTTTTGAGAGAGAGAGGGAGGAAGAAACAGAGCACAAGCAGGGAGGGGCAGAGACAGAGGGAGCCATAAAATTTGAAGCAGGCTCCAGGCTCAAGGCTGTCTGCCGAGAGCCCAATGGGGGGCTCGAACTCCATGAATGCAAGATCATGACCTGAACTGAAGTCGGAGAGTTAACTGACTGAGCTACCCAGGCACTACTCTCATGTGCCTTGGTAATCTCTCCCTTTTGCCCTCCTCCAGGCAAGCAATTTTCTGCTTTCTGTTTTTTAAAAATAAGTTCTTCCGGTACTTTATGTAAATGGAATCACAGAGTCACATAGTACAAACTCCTTCCTGGCTGACATCTTTCCCTCAGGTTATTTGGAGACTTGTCTGCATGTGTCTGGCTTTTATTCCTTTCTGCTGCTGCTCAGGACCATGCCATCGAGTGGATGCACCACAACGTGTCCTGATTTGGTGTCCACTTGTGTTCTGACAGTTTTCCTCTTAGAAAAGAGAAAAATTTTTAAAAAAAGGACAATTCCTTCTATTCTTCCCACAATGGTAGATGATGACGACTCAGATCTTCTGTCTTCTTTTTTTAATGTTTATTTATTTTTGAGAGAGAGAGAGAGAAAGCACAAGTAGGGAGAGGCAGAGGGAGGGAAAGAGTGAGAATCCTCAGCAGGCTCCACACCATTAGCTCAGAGACCGATGTGAGGCTTGAACACATGAATGGTGAGATCATGACCTGAGCCAAAGTTGGATGCTTAACCAACTGAGCCATCCAGGTGCTCTGGCTCAGGTGTTAGGTCTTCTCTACTTCCTGATTCAATGAACCAGCACAGCAGAAGCTACAGCAGGACCACAGTCACCTCCAGTAGGCTGTGTTGGGACCTGTGCACTGAGATGACAGCTCTTCGCTTATAGACAAGGGGAGCTCACACAGGCATAAACAATAGGGAACTTTGGAGAAATTATGAGAGCAATTTAGGAGTGGATAATTAAATATCTTTTGCAGGGTGATAGGGAAATTAAATTAGCTTTTTTTTTTCCCAGTGAAGGTTTGGGAGGGAATCACTGTATAAAAATGTATCGCTGTGACTCTCTTTCTAATATCCTTTGCCTTTCTTTCGTGTATATCCAAGGAAGTGGCACTTTTAGCCTTTAGCTGCGGCAGCCAATCATAGCCTATAATTGCATTCACTGCATAAATTGTCAGTGTCATGAATAATAAAATTAGTTTACATAAACCCCCAGCCACAATCACAAATAACTGTGTGGTGGAGGACCCCATGTCCTTTTGTTCTGGGTGGGAGGGTCAGTGTAATCTCTATAGTTAAATTCTTGAATTAAAACATATAATTATTAGAGGGGGTTTGGGTGGAGACAGGAGGAAAATAATGTGGAGCTCAGCAGGTCAGGGAAGAGAACTGGCCTCCTCACTGAGAAGTCTCTGGAGGGTGCCTTGTACCCAGGGTGGGCGCCCCTGAGAGCAACAATGGCCAGAAAAAGGGTCTGCAGTGGCCATCCCGGGGTGGGGGGCAGCCCTCGCTTGGCCAGGGCCTCAGCTTGTCTGCAGGGGGGAGTCTAGAGGGAAAAGCATGGGACCTAAATGCTGAGCAGTCCTTTCTGCCCCTCGATGTCCTAATGTAATCTCCTCTTATGTTATCCAATGGCCACCAATCTACTTCTGAAAATCCACACACCGCTCTGGCACTATGATGGGCCAATGTGCTCATAGCTGTCAACTGAATCTCATGAAGACATTTCCCATCTAGTAGTGATCTAGCTCCCAAGTTTCCTACTCCCTGGCTGTGTCAGAGGTACCCCGAGGGTCACAGAAGTCCCTGCTCCGCTTCCATTTGACAGAGTGACTACACATGCAGGCAAAGGGCTTCAGGGAATTCATGTGGATGGCCAACCAGTTTCTGCCAGCTTCTTTCTGCCTCTGTAGGCCCTGCTCAAATGCTCTGCCTTCTTTCCACGTTACCAAAGTGGCTGAGGTGAGTAAAAGAGGGGCCTGCGACTCCATGTTTCAACTCTGAGTGCTTGTCCACCCACGGCTTCCCTTCCTACCAGGGTGCCGGCCCCGGTGGTCCGTTACCACAGTGGCCTGCCTACGTCCTGTGCTCTCCCAGCATCCTCCCAAAGGCTGCCCTTAGCACTGCTTCTGTGTGGGTCACGTGATGTCCCCAAAGGACACTCCCTTCTCCCACCCCCAACCCCAGCTCCCTGACAGAGTCGACCGTCAGGCTATCACCTCTTTCGTTCCCCACTCGCCTGATTACACTTCTGAGCCCACTCTGCTGACTTCATTTAATGAGGTTTATTGTTTGTGCTTAGTAATTTTCAAAGCCCCATCACCCTCTTTGAGTTTGCTCTTAGATCTTCAGGGTGCCAAAGGGGTGGGCTTTTGAAGCTGCCTTCATTAATTCAGTACCTAGCTTCTACATTTAATGGCACATGGGTTTGAAGTGTACATAAGCCACAGTAGAAACATCTGAGGAGCTTCCCAAGATATCGCAAATTATAAAGGATGATTAGGAAGTAGCATGGCGCCCTATCTTCTCATGCCTTACAACTCTTTTCCTTATATCAAAAAGATCCTGGGATATCAAAATATCACTGTCTGACTCTGATAATGACTTCCTAGAGTTTCATACACTGGTGGAACAAAGATATAATTTTAATTATCAGCAGCTCCATTTTTAAAAAATTTATTATTATAAAAGACTGGGGAGGGTAGGTGGAAGGACAGAGAGGAGGAGGAAGAGGAGGGTGAAGGGGCAGGGCTATTAAAATCTTGTGTCATGGCTGCCCGTGAGAACGTCCTTACATCCTCCTAGGCCACAGGTGGTATGGGCTGCTTCAGCTCCTAGTGTGCCTTGCTGGTACCGGGCAGCAAATGACAGGAGCCTACCCCAGAGAAGCTAGGTGGCCTCATAATCAAGGCAAATGCACAGACTCCAGAAATCACACTGGGCCAATTTAGCTTTTGAAATGCAGCCCTGACCAGCTGAGTCAAGGAAGAAACACTACCAAGATCTGCTATTACTATCGTGGGGCGGTGCAAGGTGATGCTGGGGCAGCAGGCAGAATAGGACTTCTTCCCTCACCAAAGGAGGTCCCTGTTATCCTTGGGAAAAGGGAGCCCAGTGAAAGGAATCTTACTGAAGAATACAGAAGAATATCTGTAAAGGTCAGGTTGGAGTTTGATGTCCTTCCGGAAGTCGGTAATCATGGGTTCCAAGACATTGCCAGCTTTGGGAACTGTTGGCACTCCTCCCTTGGCTTTGAACTGCGCCTTGGGACAAGGCATCTCGATCCAGGAGACCCGAATTCCGGTTCCAGCCTTGCCGGTGGCCTGGTGCACCCGAGGGAAGCCACACCACTTCCCTGGTCCTCGATGGCCTAGTGGTGATTTTCCTAGCTATTTTTAGCCAGGAATGTTTTGCTTTTCCAAATGAAATTATACATGCAAACTCGATATTTAAAGTAGCTAAGAGGGGCTGCCCCGTGAAAGGAGGCCGCACCTGCTCCATGCTTGTCTCCTTCCTTCCCTCCTGCCCCAGCAGACATGGACGGACCTCGGACGACCCCCGGCCCTCCTCAGATCCTAACAGGAAAACAAAGCTCTAAACTAGCTTTAAGACTACTGTTGGCTGTAAAACTTTATGACTTAATTTTAATCTGTACCATTTAGGATATACTCAGGGGGGCCCCCAAGAGAGGCACCAGTGACAGGCTTGTTTCTGGAGAAGTCAGCTCTCACTTATTCTTAAGGAGGAAAAAACCCTGACAACTCTAAGAAAATTATTTCCCTTTCACAACTTTATTACAATTGTTGAGCACAGCTGGAAGCAAGGCACGGCCCTGTGTGTGTGTGTGTGTGTGTGTGTGTGTGTGTGCATGCGCGTGCACGAGTCGTGCGCATGCTTCTAGTGGGTGGGTGTGGTTGCAGGTTCAACCCTTTGACAATTTTTGGTTTTGTGGCAGTAGCATGGTAAAGAGATGTTATGACCTGATTTGAGTTTTGTGCATCCTGTGGCCACAGGGGCTCCGAGCTGGTGAGGGGCTATTTGCTTTTTTACATTCCCACATGAGTGCGTGTAGCTCATGGAGCCTCCCTGAGGGTGACCGAGAGACCCAAGCAGAGCTCATCTAACCGACAAAGCCACTCCTGGACAGTGCTGCCCACCGTCCCGACTGCAGGTCTGTGCTGGGATAGCGCTGAGTCTTCTAACTGCCTGAGAGACACAATTTCCCTGTATCCCTGCACACCTGTTTTCATGCTGGGGATGGGTTTTGGTGCTATAGTAATTTTCCCCTATTGTTTGGCATGCCTGCATTCACATTAGGGAAGTATATAGAAGAAGAACAGTGTTCTCAGGAGAAAATTTCAGCATTTAGGATTCATACAAATAAATGTACTGACTGCACATGCCTCTCCCACTTCCCTCAAAACACTCACAACAATTCAGATAAACATCTTTTCAGACGCCTCTTCTAGAATTTCACTTCCTTTAAAAATGGTGATGGGGTTATATCTGACGTCCCTGAACGTCCATCATACATTTATTTTATCTAGCTTAGTGCTAGGTGACAATTAGCAAAGGTAACACTAATTAGGTTTTACAATGTAATATGTGTCACTCTAAACTTAAGTCATAGCATTTTAAGCTTCTAATGATTGCAAGGTCATTTTGCTATTCTTCATAATAGCAGGGATGCTAATGAGTATATTTAGTATGCATGGGAATGCCCCTGTTTCCTCTTGGGGCTTATTAGCATTTACTGGGGACACTTTACTTAATTTGTTGCTGAGCTCATGCCTTAAACGGAACCAGTGAACCAGCCACCTGAAGGGCTAGAAGTGGGATCAACCCTCTCTAAGGCCAAGCTATCTGGGTTATTGCTAGAAAATCATTTGGTTTTCCCTGGACTTGGAAGCTTCACATCCTCTCTGTCCAATTGCCTTAGCTGGTCAACCTTCATCTCCCACCTCCAGATGCACTTCAACTTGCTTCTTCCCTATAAGAAAAAGATTGTAGTATTCAAGTAGGTATGTTATAAATACCTTCACGTTCAAGTTTCGTGTTTCCATTATGCTGTCAGCATATGCAGGATATATTTGCTGCAATCTATTTCTGTTTCTTAAACTGTGAATTCCTGGGAGGCAGAATATAAGCCCATGAAACGTTCTCTATAAGCAGCTCTCCCCAACCCACATGTGGCTCAAAGTTCTGGGCAGGCTTTTTTAGATGCTTGCTGTAGATAATGGGATGGTGGCAATGACAATAATGAGGTTCAAGCAGCCTGCACATAAGTCTCCCCAGCTTCAGCTGGAAGATGTGACAAAACATATTTCCATGACTGAAATGCCCAAACCATCATATCAGGGGCGGGGGGTAATCTCAGGATGAGGTGGTTTTGAGAGAATCAGCCTTCCTGTCTTTCTTTGATGGGAGTGAAGTAAATCAGCAACCAAGGGATATATGTGCAAACTGGAGAAAGTTAGGTTGTCTTAATTTTTTAAATCCTTTAGTAAGTGTCTATCCCTGGAAGTCACAATGGTCTCCTGAGATTACATTCCATGGTGGAGAGACCATGGCAAGCATTTGATGCCCCAACTGATTCTTTACTTTTAATCACATGAAGTCGGATAAAAGGGTCTTATGCAAGACTGGGTGCTTTGGCCTGACCTCCTCAGTGGGAGTCCAGGATACTCCTTGGGGTAAGAAAGCTTCAGCTGAGCTGTGAGTAATGAGCTGGGATTCATGGACAGTAGCATGTGTGACAGTCCTAGGGCAGACAATGGTGAAGAAGAACAAAAGGAGGGTGGCACTGGGTGGTACTGTCTGCTCAGGCTGTGGTCCAAGTAGGCAGAGCTCTGCTGGCCAGGCCCCAGACCTCCATGTGTGTCCTTGGCCATGGAATCCCCTGCAGCATTTAAACAGGACAAAGACACGACAACTTATCCCTTCCCTGTGCTATTTTCCTGGCCAGGGATCACATGAGCTCTTGGGCATGCCAGGTACTAACGCAGGAGTCACTGGACCCACACAGAGTGTGAGATCTAAAGACCATTCACCATGTGTTCCATCTTCTCTGGGAATCTACAAGGTGCAGGACTCTAAAGCACTCTGCAAGAATCAACGGATCAGCCCTGGGAAAAAGCGAGCTTCCAAAAAAGTTATTCCCAGGAACAGAGACGCTCCCATGTGGCAACCTGCAGTTCTGGCAGAGAGGAGAGTGGGGGTAGGGTGCGGAAGAAGAAACGGATGTCCAAAGCAATGTTGTCTCACTAGCTCCTGGAATTTTCCTGCTGTCCCTTTAAGGGAAATGAATGCCAGATCCTGAAACTTGAGATTAGTCCCAGGTCTCAGATGCAGCCAGGGACTGAGTTATAACTCTCTTAGTTATTGAAAGCCTATGTGAATAGAGCGCTTGAGTTCTTCCGCCTCGGGAGCAGGTGGGGGTCGGACATTTGTTCCTCCACTGCCCTTATCCTACCTTTTACGGCTGTCCTGAGCCTGATACAGAACTCATTTCATCAGGAGCTTCAGTGCCCGCATGGCCCAGCTGCGTCCATTGGGCAGGCGGCCTTGGGCCCCAGGCAATAAACGCCACTTGCGGTACACACTTAATATGACATAAAGAGAAGAAAGTGCAGTGGCTTTGTCACTAGAGCAAATAGCACATTCTCATAGCCAGATAATGTAGAAATAAAGTACATTCGTAATAGACAACAAAGGGATTATCCCCCATTCATTTCAAAGCACCCTTCATTCCACTCAGGGATTACATTTCTCTTTACTTATCTTGCAAATAGTTTTTTTCTATTCTTGTTTTCTCTGAAGAGCACATGCATGGCTTATGGCAAAGAGAAAATGTAACTGGGCCGTTTTAAAGGCAAGGCTTCCATTAATCACAGAGAAGTCATTCCCCAGGACATGACGAACCCTTTAATCCACTGCTAGGGAGTCAGATATCTAAGAACCTAACCCTGTACCATGATGTAGAACTGCCCCTTTGCACGTCTGCAAGGAGGAAAGTGATCCCCAAGTTGAGCAGCATCTCAGAGTAAGCTAAGCTGGTCAGGAGGCATCTCTGTGTCTTTTCCACGCAGGTTTCGGGCTCTGGGGCAGGCTTCACAGCTCTCCTTTACCTCTGCTCTTTGTACCTGTGTCCTTCCCAGAACCACGACAGGCACACTTTTTGTGTTCACTTGGAATGGAGAAACCATAAAAATCCAGGAAAGGGAGCTAAGGGTGTTCCCAATGGAAGGAATAATGGCACAGATGCCCTAGAAAACCGTGGAGAACGTGGGGGCTTCACCGTCCGCCATCCAAGATGTTGGAGACGGATGGAGGGAGCGTCTTCGAAGATTGCAGGGCAGCGTGACCACAGCACCCAGCCTCACGATCTCTGACACCATAGGTCCTGTCTGCAAAATTGTTTGCCCCCTTAGGTCTTATCCGAGCACACTTACTCCTTCCTTTTTATTGTTTGCACCCCTACCGAACCCAGTCACATGTAATCGTGTACCCCGCACAAGGTGGATACTAACAAATGTTGCCATGGCTTCTGCCTAACGTTGCAGAAAAAGGAGGACTCTTTTTTTTATTTGTCCTCCAAGCCTGTGCACTCACAGGACACCAGGAAGCAAGAAGTCACAGAAGCAGGAATAGTGGATGAAGGGCTCCAATTGCCTTTCTTGTGTTCAAGGACCCCCTCCCCCCCAGATGCCACGCTGCTCATGTAACTACCCAAGTTACTGATAAAAGCAAAATTCTCATGAATATTGACTGCAACCCGTGGCACAACAAAAACAAACCCTCTGCCATATTGGATGTACTGAGCATGGGCCCCATGGGGAAGAGCAGGGATATGGCCGCAAGCCCACCAGGTGGGAGATGGAGGCTGCTGAGGGTTCTTGGCAGGTGGGGGGAAGATCCCACAGGGGAGGGTCAGTCATGGGATAGAGGGGAAATCACACAGTTCAGGATGGACTTCCCTTTAAGGTATTCACACCCTCACAGAAGACTAAAAGCCTTCCCCATGTGTTCTCGTACTCTGGAAAAAGACAAAAAAAATGAACATCCAACTCAACGGGCGCTCAGTCCATCCTGAGCTTTCGACCTTTGTCCTTCACCTGGCAAACTCCTCACCACCAGCACCCCCACCGCCCTGCCAATGGGAAGGAGGGGAAGCCCTCATTCCACAGAGGGCTGCATTCACAGCCTCCCCCTATTTGTGTATAACAGGACCATTAGGGTGTTTTTATTTCTCCTCTCCATGTTGCACAATGCCACATCAAAAATACATTTACAGTGGTGCTTATTTTCTGAAGATGGATAATTTGGTTAAATCTCTTCCACTTTGATTTCCTCTCTAGTTTCAGATGAGCAGCAGTACAGCATGCAGCGGCGGAAGCCCATTTTGTTCCTCTGAAAAAGAATTTAATGACCCTCTGATATAAAATTGATCCTCTGATAGGATGGCACTTGTGGGCTACTCTGACAGAAACGTTAAACCAAATGAGTCTGCACGTAGCCACTGATGTATGACACCTCAAGTCGCAGTTGGGGTTGTAAGGACATGTAACTGACTCTGCTCAGGAAGGGGGAGTAGAAGCTCGGGGTGTCCAAGCCACTCCGACACGATGGAGCCGCCGAAGTCCTACAGAATCTGAGCCATCATTATGAGGCCCGCAGCTCACACAGAAAGCTGAACAGCTATTCAAGTTCCTCAGCATTTTATTTTGGGCATTGCCAGGTTATATTTGAGTAGTAACAAGGAAGAAGAAAAAAAAAACAGTGAAATGCTGCTTTGTATCAATGAGGGAAGCAAGAATTAGAGAAGTAGGGGATACCAAGGGCCAGTGAGCATGCAGGGAAATCAGAACTCCCGCAAACTAATGGTGAGGATGTAAATTGATCAATTATTTTAGAATACACCAGGCAATACTTAATGAAATCAGATATCCGAAGACCCAGAAATCTTTTTGTTGTTCTATTATTTTATTTATTTATTTATTTATTTTTATTTTTAAAAGATTTTTTAACATTATTTTTTAAATATAATTTATTGTCAAATTGGCTTCCATACAACACCGAGTGCTCGTCTTAACAGATACCCTCCTCAGTGCCCATCACCCACTTTCCCCTCTCTCCCACCTCCCATCAACTCTCAGTTTGTTCTCTGCAGAGAGCCAGAAACCTTATCTGGTGGTATGAATGCCAGAATTCTCAAATAGGTTCAGGGGAGTGGGGAGTGGAACTGGAAGGAACCTAGAGATCCATGGCAAGGGAATGGACAACTGAAGCTTTGTGAATACATCAATTAGAAACAATAACTGGGAAAACACCTAAACATATGAACAATTCTCTTTTTTAAATTTTTTAAATGTTTGTTTATTTTTGAGAGAGAGAGAGACAAAGCGTGACCAGGTGAGGGGTAGAGAGAGAGGGAGACAGAATCCAAAGCAGGCTCCAGGCTCTGAGCTGTCAGCACAAGGCTTGATGCAGGGCTTGAACTCATGAGCTGCAACATCATGGCCTGAGCTGAAGTCAGATGCTTAACTGACAGAGCCACCCAGGCGCTCCAACATATGAACAATTCTTCATGTGGGTGAAAGAAGAAACAGAATTATATACATAATGCAATGTCATTTAGGCAAGTTAAAATCATTCACAGGGCTCAGTTGGTTAAGTATCTGATTCTTGATTTCAGCTCAGGTCATGATCCCACAGTTCATGAGATCCATCCTGCGTTGGGCTCTGTGCTGACTGTGATGTCTACTCAGGACTCTCCTTCCTCTCTCTCTGCCCTTCCCCTGCTCTCTCTCTGTCAAAATAAATAAATAAGCATAAAAATCATTCACACAGAAAATGCTACCTATTTTGCAGATATTCATATGTTTACATGTATTCAAACACATATGTCAAACATAGAATAGTTATTTATGGGGAGAGGAAGGGATATAGGAATGAAGACCACAGATAAAGGTAGAAAAATCTAGAACAGGGAGTTCTTCTTAGATGGGTGAGAATACACCACAAGCTGAGAAAGATGATTAACCCCAGTCTTTGCAGCTTACATTCAATTTTAAAAATAGCACATAACCTAGAACACAAAGTAAATACCAACATAAATGGAGATTCTGATGATTACAATCCAGGCTCCCTCTTTCAAGTGTCCTTTGCATCTACTTATCTTATATATCAGTAGAGATGCTATAAGATGAGGAGAATCAACTTAGATGGAAAATCTCTCCCATTTCTGAGCTTCCTGTGACTGTCAGGAAATAAAGATAAATAACAGAAGGTAGAAAGTCCATTGGAGACAATTACAAACTAACTGACCTCCCAGGATGAAAAAAAATCACAGAGATGCACTACACTCTTGTAAAATGGAGATTTCCCATACATAAGGCTCTAGCATGGGAAATGCATTGACTTTTTGACTTGGGTATAACGATCACCTGGAAATGCTGATCAAAACAGGACCCTGTCCGAATTCTTTATAGCCTGTCACTCCTTGCAGACATGAAGGAAGCCAAGTGGACAGAGGTCATCAGTTATTTGCACTTGTGAAAATGTGACCCAGTAATCATTAAACAAAAATTCTCTGATAATAGCAGTAAAAAAAAAAAGTCCCACTAATCCTGAGAAAGGAAAGGAAGAAGCTAAAAAGTCAGATGTGGAACATGGATAAGCTTCCTGTTCCTGGAAATCAATGGTGCCTACTTTTCTCCCTCCCATCTAACCAATTTGCAAAAAGGCAGCATAAAACAAAACCTCCTCCAAGATGGATCACCTCCAACCTTTGGAAACCCATGCCATTCTTACCAACTGGCGTGTCCAATTAGAACATTCCTAGGGCTGAGGTTCTAGAAGCAGCTATAGGGAAAGGTGCCACAACAAAGGACTGAGCTGGGACACTGAATAAGTGCAGGGCTAGTTAAGTATCTGTCCCTGTTCTATAACATTTGAATACATCATTTGGTTCATAGGTGATCCTCAAACCTGGCCCACGATGTGTCATGGAGACCTAGTGGCTGTGTTCTACATATCAGAAGAGAAAAAATGAGCAAGTAGAGGCCCTGGAAGAAGCTGTAGACATATGACATCTTCTTAGAGACTCTTCCAGAGTACAAACCTCCTTCAACAAAGCTATAACCACTCTTCAGTTATGCAGATTTGCTGGGGGAGGGAAGCTACAAATAGTCATATTAATTGATTGGTGGTTGGTGCTTTGTGAAAGGAACAGTTGATTGATCATTTTCTCTACTTTTCAAACAAGTTGTTTTGCACAGTGGAGACACACTGCTGGAGTCAAGGTGCTAAATGCAAGTGTGTTTGTTCCCATGTGTGGAAACACACAGTTCTCATGTGCCTAATGTACAGCAAGTAGATTAATACCAGAACATTACTCCTTTGGTTCTCATCCCTGCATTCCTCAAACCAAAGATCCCTCCATTACCAATGATCAAGTGGGGAAGTGGATTCAGTCTGAGGTTCAGAACTCCCCAAACGTCTTGACTGCAGGGTTCTCAGATGTGAGAAATGCAGAGATGCATAGGGATAGAAATGACAAAAAAAGGCATGCTACAAGTCTCTTGATGACAACTCGGGAATGCACATTCGTCTTCCAATAATAATGCACTCACACTCCACTCCTTCTGCAAAGAGTTAAACAGAAAAGTAATTAAACAATGATTTCTTTATAAGTGCTGGACTTCTGAGGCCTGTTTTCTCTGTTGGAAAAAAAAATAGATTTAAGATAATGGCCCTATTCTCCTTAGAATAAATTAAGCTCAGAGATAAAGAATTCCATTACTAATGCCTTTCAGCAAAGCCCAGGCATCCTTTAAAGTCAAACTTTAAAGCATAATGTGCCGTGATCTTGTTGAAATCTTTCCTGTAATGATATTTAAGTGACGGGCAAGGGTATCATTGGTTCAGGCAAAGTATTGATTATATATCTTCAGGGCTGTTGAGCTCTTTCAGAGTATTCCATTGGAGGGAATGCACTGCACTTATTTAAAGACGCTTTCAAAACAGTTACAAGTTACATCGACTAACTGCTTTTTCCTGGAAGCTATAGGGAAAGAGGGCAGGTTGGGAGAGGAAGAGGACAAGAAAGAAACCTGGAGGAGGAGACTCAGCATGGAACTCAATGGCAAAGACCAAAACATGGAACCAAGAGCCAGGATCTGGTATATCGCCTCAAACCAAGACACAGGACCTGCTTCAAGTTACAGATTCTTGTTAGTGTTTCGCTCTCATCATTTTTCTCTTCTGTGGGAAGAGCTGACAAAGGACTCATTGTCACCCTGGCATCAAGAAGTTATCCCCTTTCCCTTGGGGAGGAGGGGCTTCTTGAAGAAGAGACAGTTGCTAGGCTGGAAAATCTGCACAGTTTCAGCAAATACAACCCTATTCTCTTGGGAAGCCAGTGTGAAAAGTCAGAAGGAGCCCAGGGACAATTCAATTAACAATGAAACAGGATAGTGACCAGACAAAGAATAGAAGGCGGCTGGGGACAATCACAACCCTGCAGGGAACCTCTTAATGGGGCTAAAAGCCCTCAATACCCCATCCAATTGTCTGAACCGCAGCTTTCCCTATGTAAGTTCCAACTAGAGTATCTGAAGACAGCATATATGATGCTGACAACAGGAAGACTAGTCCTTAAACACGGATCTGTAATTTCAGTTCATTTCCCCTCCTGTAGACCTCTGGATGGTAGAGTTTGGAAAGGTCATTTTGTCACTTGACAGTCTTGATCAAATACATGCATATTCAGGGTTCCCAGTGCAAAGTCCTTCAATAACAGGTTGTCCTTCTTGAAACAGAGAAACAACCTATGAGTTTGCCTGGCATTGAGGCCATCCTAGAGTTCCCAGCTAAAGTGACCCCAGCTGGAACACCCCCACCACAGCATGAAATGTCTCATGAGTGGTAGAGCAAAGCCTCTGTGGCTCCATTTGTTTCTTCTACAGCACAATGAATAACACTCTCACCTCGCCCCCCCCC
>PJEM01016328.1:0-26207 GCA_004023845.1 Helogale parvula | reverse complement strand
GGTGGTGAGAGCACCGAGCCCTCCTGACTCCCAGGCCGGCTCTCTCCCTGCTGGGATCAGGATGAAGTGGAGGTCAAGGGGAGGTTGCCCAGAGGTCATGGCCTCTGAGATGAGAACCGTAATGGCTCTGGAACGTTATCCGTGTTTCTGCCTCAACACGGCCCTTCCCTCGTGGTCTCCGACCCCCGGCTTGGGCTGACAGACTTCAAAGGAGCAAGGGTCACCGTGGGGGTCCCGCTGCTGGTCCTGAGACCCTGGCCCTCCCTGGAGGCTTGGGTGAGGCTCGGAAGAGGCCGGGGCAGGGGAGCGGTCTGGGAGTCAGACAGGACACATGAGCCGAAACTCCATCCCCTGGATGCTCCATTCATTCACCCAATAAGCAGTTGTGGAATTTCTGAGGATTTGGGGTGGGGGAGTGCTGGGCCTGTGGGTGCGTGGGCCTTGGGGTGGGGGGGCGCTGGGCCTATGGGTGCATGCGTGGGCCTTCCGGAACAGACAAGACGCCCTGGTCCGTGTTCGGGGGTCTGGGCCCCCACCTCCGAGAGAGCCGTGCCTACTCCCGCTCTGAGGTGTTGACCTGACGGCTTGTTGTGTCAGACAACTCAGCTCAAACATCTGGAGAATTCGCTTCCAGTGGACTGATTTTCAGGGCTCAGCCTGGAAGCTGCCGGCTGGGCCGGGCTGGGCCCCTGCCCACGCTCCCGCCCTCCTGTTCCCAGGCACCATCGGCTTGTCCTGGACCTTCCTGCTCTACGGGCTGACCGCCATCCTCGGCCTGGCCTTCATCTATTTATTTGTCCCCGAAACAAAAGGCCAGTCGCTGGTGGAGATAGACCAGCAGTTCCAGAGGAGACGGTAAGAGGGGCCCGGGCCTCGGGAGAGAGTCCCATCAGATCCAAGCAAGTCCGTTCAGGATCTAGTTCTTGAACTTTCCTTTGCAAGAGAGTGTTTTTCTCCTTTCCTGGTCCTCTTAGGGCCTGGATGCTGTCAGTTTTGTCTTGTCTTCATACAGAGCCGTTTCCCTTGAGTTGTTGATTTCTTCCTACAGCAGAATTTCATTTGAGTCTGAGGCCCGGCTCGTGGGGATTTTAAAACCATGCCGTTATGGAATCACATGAGGTTAGAATAGCAGAGGCCTAATGCCCCAGAATCTAAGAATCATAGAAGCGTAGAGAAAATTTTATAATTGTGGCCTTTTAAAGTCACACACAAAGAATTGTGGACTTAATCTACTCATTCCGTGGATGTTTATTAAGTCCCTACTACGTGCCAGGCAGTGTCTGGGCCTTTGGAAACAGGCATTGAGTGACTGAGAGTAAGATGGGGAAGGTTCTAGGTCCATTCGAGTGGAGACGGGGCACAGAAAATAAGCCAATCATTGTTCAGCCATGATGTGTCGCTGAAAGAAAATGAAACAGAGTGAAATCTGCTGAGAAGGCCTGATTGACAGAGAAGGGGGGACAGAGAGGCAAGGCATTGTGGCCAGAGTAGAGTGGGTGGTCAGAAAGGGGAGGCCTGTCTGAGAAGGTGCAATTTCAGTTCGTGAGAAGGACACAGCCATGTAAAGATGAGGGGGAGGAGCATTCCAGGTAGAGAGAACAGCAAGTGCAAAGGCCCTGAGGTTGGGAGTGCATCTGGCATATGCAAGGAACAACAAGGAAACCAGGGTGGCAGGAACAGAGGGAGTGAGGGGGCCAGGAGGAGAAGAAGATCAGGTCACTGAAGCCGAGAGGAGCTTGATAATATAAGGTCTTTAGATCATAGAGAGGAGTTGAGAATCTTACATCATGGGGCCTTGGGCCATTCAAATAAGGGAAGAGAGGAACAGGGGCATCAGAAGGGACCTAAAAACACTATAATCCTACGTGTCCTTGGCAAATGCCCCTGGTTACTTCTTGTAGTAAAGGGAGGTCCCAACAGCTGACTGGCTGTTCTATTCCTGGGAGGCCCTAAATGATTAAAAAAAATAAATAAGTCATTCTAATAGTGAGTGAGAATTTGCCTCCTGCAGCTGCCTGGCCTGGCATGTGCCACCGGGCCTGGTCCCAGAGGGGACGCAGACATAGTCCAGTGTAAAACCTTCCCACCTGCTCCACCCCACCCCTGACGTTCTCTGCCAACGGAGCACCCCCTGTTTGTTGGATGACCCCTCAGCCCAACCCTATAGGTTAGGAAACAGACCTGGCTCCTTGGAACAGGGCTGTGGGGGCAGCCGTGCTCCCAGAGGTCATCCAGGGTCCCAGGCTCCTTCTCTCCCCTCTGCCATCTCTTGAGATCACCTTTCCCACCCAGCCCAGGGCCGTGAGCCGCCACAGTCCCGGGAGAGGGGAGGGCAAGAGGGGGACACAACTGGAAGGACGCACGTGTCACTTCCACCCACATCCTGTGTACAGAGCCTGGCTCCGCCCACCTGCAGGGGAGGCTGAGAAACAGGGGCTTTAGGGGGCCTGGGGGCTCCATTGGTCGAGTGTCCAACTTTGGCTCAGGTCATGAGCTCATGGTTGGTGAGTTCCAGCCCCACATCTATCAGCGCAGAACCTGCTTTGGATCCTCTGTCTCCCTCTCTCTGCCTCTCCCCGCTCGCACGCACTCTCTCTCTCAAAAATAAACAAACATTTAAAAAAAGATTACAAAAAAAAAGAAAGAAAGAAACGGGCTTGAGTCTGGGGAGCCATGTGCCCAGCTAAGAATCCAGGCTACTCTTACTAGGCTTAAGGGAGGTACAGACAGTAGGACCCACTGGAGTCCCTACCATAGGGCTTTCTTGGGAGAAGATTCCAGACCCGCCTCTGGGATGAGGAGCTAGGGTAAGGCAGAAAGGCAGGTCAGAGCTTTGGGGTAAAGCAGGACATAACTGCAGCTGAGGGGGACAGGGTGTCAGGCCAGCAACTTGAGGTCACATGGCGGGGGGGCCAGAAGCTGGGTCTGCCCTGGCCTCAGGAGGAGACATGTCCAAGTGTCGGGCTGTGACAGGGTCTGGAGGTCATCACTTCAGTCCCTGACATCAGAGACAGAGAGAGACAGAGACCCACCCCGTCCCCCACTCTCTGCTTGACAGGTTCGCCCTGAGCTTTGGCCACCGGCAGAGCCCTGCTGGCATCCCGTATACCCGCATCAAGGTCGCTGCAGACCCCTGAGGACTCCGTCTGCCTGGAAGGTGCTGGAACTATGGCTTTAGCAGACAGTCTTCGGCTTCCTGCTCGCCTGGCTCCTGGATTCGCAAGTTCTAAGTGGTCCTGTAAGAGCCACTCCTGCTTTAGAAGAGGTCTGTTTGGCCCGGGGTGAAAGAGGAGAGAGTTTGAGAACCTAGAAGTCTTCATTTTGAGTCTCAGGCTCTGAGGGTCCCGGAGGATCTGCCTTCTTGCCTCAGTTTCCCCATTGTCTCTGCACATCCCTGCAGGACCTATCTTGACAGACAACATCCCATGAAGTCTCCGTTGCTGCGTGGGCTTTCTCAAAGAGCCTCCAGGGAGCTAGTCCGGGAAGGAAGTCTCTTCTGGTATCACCTCCAAATCCAGATGAGGATATATTATATTCTCAGCTCTCTCTTTCCCTCTGGTTGGGACTTTTTGGTGAGGGGGAAGCCTGCTTTTGTCATTCGCCAGCGACTCAGACTGGTTGGCAGGATGCTTGAGTTCTAGTCCTGCTCTCTGGTGTCACTGCTACATGACCATGGGCCTCAGTTTCCCCAATACGTACCATGGGAGAGCTGGACCAAGGAGTTCTTCAAGATCACATCTGATGCCGATGAGCTGGAGTTCTAAATGTGAATACCACACAGCCCTGCTCTCAGGTTGCTGGCCGTCTCTTTAGGGGATGTCAGTTTTAATTAGGGGAATGGTAAATACAGTTCCAGAATCGTATGCACTAAAATCCAAGAGCTTCCGCGGTGCGTGGAGCCAGCCCTGCGAGCTGTTTCCAGGACGGTGCCGAGACTCTGCAGAAAAAGCCTGGACGCTGGTGTTGCCGCCGTCTCTTGGCAGCTAGCCTCAGTTTCCACATCTACAGAATGGGGATGATTGGGCCCTGGGGGTGTATTTAACCCCTGTCTGACTGCAGGAGGGCCTTCATCTGGCCCCATCCAGGTAGTCAGGGCCTGGGAGGAGGTTCTGCCCACCCTCCATTACCCAGGTCCCCCCCGCCCCTTGATACACTGTTCAGGGTCAGTCCACGAGGGGTGAGTCAGAGATTAAGCAAGGAGCTCAGTCCAGGGGTCACCAGAGGAAGGGCCTGGCAAGAGTGAGTTCCGGGGCGCCTGGGTGGTTCCGTAGGTTAAGTGTCCAGCTTCAGCTCAGGTCATGATCTCACGGTTCGAGTTCGAGCCCCGCGTCAGGCTCTCTGCTGGCAGCACACAGCCTGCTTCGGATCCTCCATCCCCTCTCTCTCTGCCCCTTCTCCGCTCACACGCTCTCTCAAAAATAATAAATAAAAAAATAATAAAAAGAGGGGTTCCTGGATGCCGAGGAAAATGAAGAGCTGAAGTAGATCCAAGGCGCTGGCATGGATCTTGGTCACCTGTGCCTACTCGGCGCCCACAGAACTCCAGCCCCTCGGCTTCTCTTCTCTTGTTCTAGAGGCTTCCCTTGTACCCAGTGGTGTGCAGGAGGCCCCCTCACCCTAGCTTGTGAGAGCCCTAAGTTTTCAGGCTGTTAAACACAGCCATTTAGAGAAATTAAATTATTTAAGCTCAGACTTCGATACATTCTATTAAAAACAAAAGTAATAAATACTAAAAACCCATCACTTCCTTGTTTCGCTACATCTCACTCCGCTCTAGACTTTCCTTTCGTATCTCAGGAGAGACTGGGGCGATCCCAAGCCCTTCCGGATCTGCGAGCTGTACAGAACGTCACGTGGTCACATAAAGCTGCGCACGCGGGGGAGGGTCGCGGGGCGGGGCTTGGCCGTAAGAACCTGACGCGGGGAACGTTAGTAACGCACTTTGCAGGCGTGTCTGTCGTGTCTGCGGCTGGCACGTGAGTGGCGCGAACAACCGAGGGCACATTCTTCCAGTGTTCGACCGCCGTCACCCCACGCAACAAGCACGGTGCTCACGTCGCCGATGAAGGCGTTCTCACCTACGTTGTCATCGGTTTACTGTCGTCTTACGCCTGAACATAAACAAGGATTTCAGCATTTCCTGTCGAAACTACACTCGTTCTTTGGGGACGCGGGGGCCCCTTTGTCACCGGGTGTTTATTCCTAGTGTGACTTTGTCAAGTCGTGGCTAAATTGCAGCGATAGTTGGCGTTGGAGACGGTAATTTGGCAAACAGTCTGTAACATCCCTCTGTGGGAATGAATTGGCTGTATGCAATTTGTAATAAAGAATCCTTACAACCAAGTGTTGTCATTCGTTGTGACTTTGGTGCGACAACCACATCCTTTAGCCCAGTAAAATTTGCGCGCGCGCGCACACAGACACACACACACACACACACACGCTCGTTCTCCTGGAGAGTCGTTCTTAAAAGTTTACGAGCACACGGCGCCTTCTGTCTGTCCTTAGGGCGGTTCAGATCCAAATCTCTCTACAAGCCTCTCTCACCTCCCCTTTCCCGTCAGCAGAGAAAATGCTTTTCTCTAGTCTTAGACCGGATCCCCCCCTCCCCACGTTTGGGTCAGGGTCGTAAACCCAGTGGTGAGACAGGGAACGCAAGTGGGGGGAGCCCGTTGTGGCGAGGCCGCTGGGGAGGAGTGTGGTCTCTGGAAACAGGCGGACACAGGCTCTCTCCAGAAGGGACGTCTGACATGCAAGTCCGGCAGGTGGCTGCCGCGGAGGACTGTGGGCCTGTTGTGGCCTGACCATCTGGGTTTTCAAGAAATCCAGAGACTCGGACTTGGGTGCAAAATTTCCTGATTTGTTACCGGTGACAATCGATTCTTAAGTGAAAAATACTACTGAAGGGCGGCACAGGCCTGTGTCTAACTCAGGGCCTTCTGTGGGCGCCTGGGTCCTTGATGCCTTTGCCTCTGAGACCCCCTTCCTCTGGATTCTTGGGGCTCCCGGCTTCATCTCTGTAACGAGTCACGGCTTCTGGAAGTCAGTGCCAAGCAAACCGAGTAGCCAGAGCAGCGTGGATTGAATAACTCCGAGGGAGTGCTATTGAACGTGGAGGAACGCGTCGCGGAGGGAAAAATGGTTCGCGTCTCGAACATGTTGTATCGGCACAAGTAGGTGTGTGACTTGGGTAACCGCTCATCTGTGTAACGGGGAGGCTGCTACTTAACTGTGCAGAGACGACATGCGTCAGTTCGGAGCTGGGCCCGTAGGAGGCGCTCAGAGATGGTGGAGTCCCGGCAGCCTCCAGGAGCGTGCTTGTGAACCCAGAACCGCTGCACACGCCACGGGTAATACCAAAGGCAGGTGCCGCCGGGCGGGGAGCCGTAAGCATCAGGACAGAGACAGGAGGCGTTTGATGCTCCCCCATCAGACTGTCCTGGGGAGCAGCGGTCTCAGGGTCCCTGTGGACCAGTTTAGAGAGAACCTCCGCAGTCCTCTGAGGAGGGAGTGCCTTCGGTTAGAAAAGGCTGTGTGGACGCCGCCATTATCTTTCCAGTGTTCCTGAAGGGTTGGCCATCCAGAGGGAGAGATGAGGAGGAAGAGAAGAGAAGACGTGAAATCAAACGTCTCCCCCCACTGAGATCTTCACTCCGGGGTTGAGGGGTGGGGGGTGGGGGGGAACTCCTGCGCCCGTGTCCTGGAGGTCAGGGAACTGAGGCACAGGAGGCAGACGGCTGAGTCCCTGTGACCAGACACCTGCCCGAATGACCCCCACCAGGCTGGCCTCTCCTGGCAGGTCGTCTCTGTGGTCCCATATTCCACTTGGTCTCTTCCATCGAAAACACATTCAACAGTAAGCATGCTTTTATTATTATGTTTTAGTTTATTTAGAGAGAGAGAGAGAGAAAGTGAATGGGAGAAGGGCAGAGAGAGAAAGAGAGAGAATCCAAAGCAGGCTTCGCTCAGAGCAGAGCCCAGTGCGGGACTCGATCCCACAACCTCGAGATCACGACCTGAGCTGATTTCAGCTGTAACTGACTGAGCCACCCAGGCGCCCCCATTTCTGCTAATATTCTCATGCTCCCCAAGGCAACAGTCCTCTGACCTCACTGAGACTTTGACCTCCACCTGCCAGCCCCCGACCCTGCTGCTTTTTTGGCATCTATGGAGAGGCTCACAGGCTTCGCTGTCCATCTTGTCAACCTGGACCCCATATCCCCACCTAATAATCAACCCCCGCACACCTGCTTTGAGACTCAGTCACGCTAACCCCATCCTCCTCCACTTGTTTGTGGGCAGAGTATGCCGGAGGAGGAGTCTTACAACGGGACAAAGAAGTTTCGCTTGGAATTCTGGAACTCGAACCTCATCCTCACCCTCCCAGGGCTCCCTCTGCACAGCAAACAGTCAATACATTTAAAAGGCACTTTTTTTTTTTTTTAACATGCTGGGTTTATGGAGATTTATTTGCTTTAAAGAAACAGTCCCTTCCAGACTTGGTTTTGGAACCATAGTTTATAAAACTATTACTGGTTGATTAGCTGGTTGGTTGGTTCAAATGAGAGACCCTGAAATTGGAACAGCCGGGGACAAGAGAGGGGTTGTGAGCTCAGTGTCCTCTGGTCCCTGGAGCCACAACTTGAGAACTGCTCCTGACCCTTCCTCCCTCCACCAGCTGCCCCCAGGGTCCCACAGAATTGGCCAAACCCTGGAGCTCAGAAGTGGCAGTCACAGGAGCTCTGGTGACATTCCGTGGTTTGCTAGGCTGGCTAGGAGATTTCCTCCAAAATGTGTCTCTCGTGGTGTCTGTGTAGGAGGCCCCTTACATTTTCCTCCAGCAAACGAATCCTCCGTTTCACCCCAGTCCTGGTTCCTGGGGCCAGAGGGATCTAGGGCTAACTGGTGAGTCTTGGATCTCTGTTTGTGACTTTGCCTTCTTAATGATTTGCCCTCTTGAGGAATAGGGTTGGGGAATAGGCCAGAAGAATCCAGAATTCATTTCTAGGCTCATTGAAAGAGATGATCAAGAGAAGGAAGAAAAAAAAAAAACCAACCACCCAGATCGTTGGGGCTGTGGGGGCCACCCTGCCATTCGATGCTTTCTAACTCCCTGTAGCGGCTGGAAAACTCTTCACACAGAACTGAAACTAAACAGGCAGAAGCGACCAGGGAATTTGTGCTCAGAATGTCACAGGTAGGTCTAGCCGGAGGCTCTTTTTCCAGCAGCGACTCTGGTCACAAACATCCAGGTTCACAGGCTCTGGGAATGTTAGCAAACACGTTCTGGCATTTTGTTGGTTTCCATTGAGTTGAACGTCCATTTCTGAGCCGGTCCTGTTGGGCGGGGAGATGGAGGCGCCACTTAGCTTATACCCAGCGGGAGGTGGACGTGAGGCTGTATTAATGTCCCAGGGCTGCCCTTCTAAAGTACCGCAGACGGGTGACTTCTAACAACTGAAATCTGTGGAGGCTGGAAGTCTGAAATCAAGTGTCCGCAGGGCTGAATCCCTTCTGCAGGGTCTCAGAACAACCTTCCTTACCTCTTCCAGCTTCTGCTGGTTGTCGGCGCTCCTGGGCTCGTCCCTCAGTTCCCTGCCTCCCTCCCGCTGTGTCTCTGTTTTAAATTCCCTCATTTTAGGAGGCTCCTGGGTGGCTCAGTTGGTTGAGCACGGGAATTCAGCTCAGATCATAATCTCGCGGTTTGCCAGTTTGACCCCTGCCCCTGCGCCGGGCTCTGTGCTGACAGGTCGGAGCCTGGAACCTGCTTCAGATTCTGTCTCTCTCTCTCTCTCTGCCCCTCCCCTGCTCAAGCTCTGTTTCTCTGTGTTTCTCAATAATAAATAAACATTTAAAAAATTAAAACAAAATTTCCCTCTTCTTAGAAGGAAGAACATTGTCAGTGGATTGAAAGTTCACCTAAATGAAGCATGACCTCATCTTACCTTGATTCCTTCAGCAAAGATCTACTTCTCTCTCTTTTTTAAGATTATTTTATTTTGAGAGAGAGAGAGAGACAGAGAACCCCAAGCAGGCTCCACACAGCATGGAGCCCAATGCGGGGCTTGATCCCATGCTCTTGGGATCATGACCTGAGCCGAAATCCAGAGTCAAACGTTCAACCGACGGAGCCACCCAGGCTCCCCAGCAAAGAACTGTTTCCACATAAAGTCCCGTTCACAGGGTCTGGGTGGACATGAATTTTGAGAGGACATTATTCAGCCCCGTTAAGGAGCTAATCACCCCAAACCCTATGGCTGAGAGGGGACAAGGGGAACACCTCAAAGGAGAATCAGGGTCCCCCTGGTGTGAGAAGAGGCCCAGACGCTGGTTACCACTTAGCACACTTCTCCCTGCAACATGCCAGCCGTGTGTGCGTCCAGCCCTGCTTGCACACCCCCGCGGACGGGGAGATCACTGCTGCGTCAGGCAGTTTATTGCACAGTGGGTGATCTCCAGGGGGTGACCCTGTCCTGGTGTTCCCCATAGGTTTTATTTACCACCCTGGTTATTATTTCATCAAGGATCATGGGCTTCCCTGGCACAAAGCTGATCTAAAGAGTTGCAGGGGGGAGGGGAGGGAGTACCAATGAGGTCCATAGAGAAGAGGTGACCTGGTTAAAAGGTGGGGCCCAGAAAGTATACTACGTATGAGGCAGGAGACTCAGGTTTGAGGTTCTGCCTCAGCTCCTTGCCAGTTTTGTGACCTTGGGCAAGTAATTTTTGCCTCTGTGAGCCTCAGTTTCCATATCTGTAAAATGGAGGTGATAGAAGGCTCTACCTCAGAGGTTTGCTGGACAAATAGAAATGCCAGATGGGAAGTTACTTCCCAAGCTGTGAAGGTCCGGGCACCCACACAGAGTGGGGATTCTCCAAAACTTTCCCCACTGAAGTGGGCGGGGTTTCCTGCCCCCCCCCCAAGGGCACCCCCAGCTCCCGCTCTGACTCAGGGCCAGACTCAGTTTCTGTAGTTTTTCACTTTGCTCTCTAGCACAAATACTTTTCCAAGTGACGTAGGAAGAGGTTGGGATTTCGACACCAGACACACCACTTTCACAGAGCTGTGCTTTGAAAGTGTTTCCAAACCGTCACATGCTGGCTCCCGTCCAGGGTACAAAAGAATTATCATGGAGTTTGGTATGTGGTTTTGGAGTTTTTCCACCTGATGAAATCTTGACCTGGAAAAGCTGACCTTTCGCTTTTAACTGATCCTCCCAAGACGTGAAGAATTCCCGAGTAAGTCATTATGTTGAAAGTTTCATATTCTAAATAAAACAACTTTAATCAAATTTTGTTCTTTTTTTTAAAAGTTTATTTATTTTGAGAGAGAGAGAGAGAGACAGAGTGCCAGCGGGGAAGGGGTAGAGAGAGACGGAGACACAGAATCTGAAGAAGTTTCCAGGCTCTGAGCTGTCAGCACAGAGCCAGACATGGGGCTCGAGCTCACGAACCACGAGATCAAGACCTGAGCCAAAGTCGACACTGAACCGACTGAGCCACCTAAGCACCCTCAAATTTCATTCTTAAGAATTATTTTATTTAGTGCTATGAAGGGAGGCACCCCAGAATATTATACAAAAGGTTACATCCAAGTGAGTCTTCTGTTTTGTTACAACATTTGAGAATCTTTAACAATGCTGCACATAGAATTGATACCACAGTCTGTGAATGTGAGTTTCCCACTGGATTGGACACTTTGTACAAACTGGCTCAGTTCTTCCCCATGATGCCTTCCCGGCTTTGCTGGATATGATCCCCAGAGCTCTCTCTGCCCCGCTGTTACTCACACAGCAATAAATATGACATCTATTCAAATTTGTTTTTAATATTTATTTATTTTTGAGAGAGAGAGAGAGAGAGAGAGAGAGAGAGAGAGCACAAGCAGAGGAGGGGCAGAGAGAGAGGGAGACACAGAATGTGAAGCAGGCTCCAGGCTCCAAGCTGTCAGCACAGAGCCCGATGCGGGGCCTGAACCCATGAGCTATGAGATCATGACCTGAGCTGAAGTTGGATGCTTAACTGACTGAGCCCCCCAGGCGCCCCTATTTTTAAGCTGATCAATATAATGTTACTATCTAAAGCAATAGAAAGATTTTCTTAAGCCTCCAGTTTACACGTAGAAGGTAAATACCATGTGTTGTGCGCCTACCCAGTTGCAGAACCACTGGTGAGACGGTTTTAGGGATGCCAAAAATGACCATAAAGTAGGGATTTTCCTCTTCGACTTTCCAAAAGCCAAAGGTGAGCCTAATGCCACATGCCCGTTCTTGCCTGAACGCTGCAGCCACCGGTGTGCACACAAATTTTCTACTGTGCATGGAATTCACCACAATACTCACAATGTTGATCTCCCTAGGTAGTGGAATAAGAGGGTATTTTCATATGGCTAATTGTGCTTCTTTGCATTGTCAGACATTTCAAAAATAACCATATGAAAATTTGTAATAAAAATTTAAAAGAAACTAAAAACTCCCTACAAACTGCAAGATCAAAGTGAAGCTGTGGTAGATTTGGCTGGTATTCCGCAAACTTCCACTCCCTGCCCACTCTCAGTGTTGTGTGCTTTTCAGCCTCACCCTCACGGAGGTTGGGTATGGTCGTGTGATGTGCTCTGGCCAATAGGAGATGGGCTGAAGCCACGAAGTGGGCGTGGCCTAAGGATTGAGAGATATTGGGTGTTTCTTCTCTCTCATAATGGGCTTCTTCCAGCCCATCCAGCCCGGGCTGCAGAATGAGAAGCCCGTTGCAGATCTGAACCTGACCTGAGGCAAGGCTGTGCCAGCCAACTCAAACATCTGAAACCAAAAAAGAAAAATTAAAGTATCTGGGATTGTTTGTTATGCAGCAAGTACTGACTGGTACAGAATCCAAACAGGTAGCAAGTGCTTTTACCCCACTCCCTGAGTCTAACTCTTGCCATGCCCCAAAGCCCTAAGATAAAACAATAATACAGTCATTGCTTTCAAAAATAGAAATCCTTGGGGCACCTGGGTGGCTCAGTCGGTTAAGCAGCCAGCTCTTGACTTCGGCTTAGGTCATGATAGGGTTGTGAGGTCAAGCCCTAAGATGGGCTCTGTGCCAGGCAGTAGAGCTTGCTTACTATTCTCTTCCCCTCCCTCTGCCCCTCTCCCCCACTCATGTTCTCTCTCAAAAAAAAAAAAAATCCTGAAAAATCCGGAGAAAACGAAAAACTGCCTATACCCTGCCACGCAAGTAGAGCCGATAACAGAATCATGGGGCGCGTGCATCCAACCTCTTATCCCTGAGGACAGATGAAGCCAGTTAGATTGGGAAGATAGATAGAAGGCAACCTCGCTCTTCGAATGGTTCAGATCAGAACCTTGGGGGCATCCCTGATGCCTCTTTTTTGTCTCTTACATCCGGTCTGCCCGCCGGTCCTGCAGGCCCCGCAGAGCTGGGCCTTTCTCCTGTCCCCTCCATCACGGTCACCGCCGCCGCCTGTCACCCAGAGCACCGCCATAGCCTCCCTTCTTGCGATAGCACCGCAAGAGCCCCCCTCCGTTCTCGCCTCCTCGTCTGCGGTCCGTACAGCGGCCGGAAGCCTCCGTTCAAAACCAGAAATCCAGTTCATGTCACTCTTGTGATCCGACGTGCCCATGGCTCCCCGCTCTCAGAGAAGCACTTCTCACGACCCGCAGGCCCTCCGTGGAGAGCGCACCCTTTCCTCTCTGACCTCAGCGTCTCTCCATCCCTTTGCTCAGTCAGCTCCCACTGTCGCTGCCCCCCCAACACGTCCCATGCACCCGGCCTCCTGTCCCTGGCGCTCTCCGTCCGTCTGTTGGTTGGGAACGTACCCAGGGCGGGCACTTGTGTGACCCACCGCCTCGCTTCCCCGTGTGTGAGGTTCAAAGTCACCTTCTCAGGGACGCCTTCCCTGGCTATGCACTTACGCACACGCACACACACGCACACACACCGATACTTCACGTTCCTCCTCCATATACCTGAATTCTCACCTAATTGTCCGTGTCTTAGCCACACCCCCTGCTAGAATGTACGTTTCACAAGGTCAGGCCACTTTGTTTCATTTGCCTCCAGAGATTCCATGTCTAGAACGGCGCCTGGCACATAAGTAGATGCTCAGTGAATACTAGTTGAATGAACGACGAAACCAGCGAAGAGATGAAAGCGTGTGGAACATTTCAGATACATAAGAGAAGGAACAGCGCCACAGAGGTTAAGGAAAGATGTTTTCCTCCTCTTGCATTGCATAGGCTGAAAAACGTTGATAAAACTTTTTAAATGGAAGGTAAATGTACAAAGTAATAAAGGCCACTGGTAGACGAACTATAATATAATCACTAAATGCAAGGAGGTTAAAGGAAGAAGCGGCAGGGGAAGGAATGAATTGCGAACAAAATTCCTTCTCTCTCTTATCACTGGACCTTGTTTAGGGTCGATAATTTAAGAAACAGCACTCTACATTTATTCCTGAAAGCAGAGGCCTCAGTGCTGTAACATATGGCCCTCAGTTGTACTCTGTGTGGTTCAGACATTGCTTTTAAAATTCTCGAGTTAGCTGCCAAGTTTTGAAATTTGGGATATTTCATATACAGCCCTGTTTTTCTTAAAAAGATCTGGCCACGCTGGGCCTGCATTCTGGAATCCAGCCACCAGGTGGCGCAAAGTAGCAGCCCCTCCCATTACATGCGGCTTGACTCCGCAGTTTGCTGTAGATTCTCCTGGCTTTTCATTCCTGGTGTAAATATTTAATGGTAAGAAACTTAGAAAAATAGAAACAAAAAAATTCTAACAGTAGTTATCTCAAATCAGCAGGGCCTAGGAGCATTGAAAAGACGGGAAAGAAGAGTAGCTCATTTAGAAGCATGTACGCTCTGAGCATTTATATATGAGGACAGGTACATGTGCCTTGTCTCTATAATGAAGGCACCAATTAGGTTTTAAATAATCGCTTAAAAATAGATTTTTTTTTACTTCAGAAAAATTGCAAAAGACTGAAAAATCTAAAGATCAAGAATAAAAAGTGTCCAGTTACTAACAGCATTTTGGTATATATGTGCCTAATCTTTTGTCTATGGTGATGAATCAAGCTAGTTGGAAACAAAGACAGACATCTGGGTAGGTGGGTATTTTCACATCATTGAGACCACACTGGGTATAAAACATTGTGACATTTGCCACTTTAGATCGCGGAGTATTTCACATGAGGCTGAACTCATACCCATATTGCCTTTGCCAGTGCTAAAAACTGTATCAGCAATTTCCCCCAGCATCTGGCTTTTTCTCTACGTCTGAGTGTGTAGAAAATTGAATTATGTGCGTACCAAGTCAACATTCCAGTTTTCCTGGCACAGACTGACACTGCCAGTGGAAACAGAGTGTTTTCATTTTCCTCCTCTCTCCCCACCGTTCCGTGCTTTTCTGGTTTCTCTGTGTGCATATTTCCCCTCTGGATTTGGCACCATGAGGCTGCTAAGTTCTTCCAGATTTGGGGGCTGATGCCATCCTAAATCTTTGGGTTTGACAGGCTGGGTCGCTGGTTTCTGAGATAGGAACCAAAAAGCTTTCTCTGCGGCCGTTAGGGTTAGGGTGAGGTTCAAGCCTCACATCAGGCTCCGTGCTGACAACCTGGAGCCTGCCTGCTTGGGATTCTCTCTCTCTCTCTCTCTCTCTCTGCCCCTTCCCTATTCGCCCTCTGGCGTGTTCTGTCTCTCAAAATAAACAAATAAACTTAAAAGTATAAATGAAATTAAATATCTCCTTAGCTTAACTCCCATCAAGAATGTCATTAATTTGGGACGCCCGGGTGGCTCGCTGGATTGGGCGTCAGACTTGGGCTCAGGTCAGGATCTCACGGTCCGTGAGTTTAAGCCCCACATTGGGCTCTGTGCTGATACCGCAGAGCCTGCCGTCTGCTTCAGATTCTGGATGTCTCTCTCTCTGCTCCTTCCCTGCTCATTCTCTCTCTCTCTCAAAAATAAATTACACATAAAAAAGAATTTTATTAATTTATGTAGTCAGCAAGTATCACTGAAGCACCTCAGTTTCTCCGACACCCCGGAGTAACTGTTACCATTCAGGTGTCACAGGTAAGGAGGTTCAGATCTCGGCAGGGACAGGACACCGCGCAATGTCACACATGGAATGTCAGAGCTGGAGCTCTGCCGCCGTGTGGTCTGACTGCAAAGCCCTTTTTCTTCCCATCGGGCTGCACCAACTGCTCTGAGAGGTGCGGACACTGCCAGCCAATGGCTGCTTGCTTATTGGATCACATCCCGGGAATGAGCTCCTGGAGCAGCAGTGCACTGGCTGTGCCACCCCCAGGGGGTTGGCAAGACCTGCCAAGGCGGGGTGGGCAGCAGCCTCTCTGCCTCCTAGGGCGCTTGGAAATCATGCCTTTGCGGTCCAGTGAGTCTGACTTAGCCTGGAGTCTCTCACGAGGCTTAACACAATGCTTCGCACCCAGGAGGTGCTCAGTCAGAGTTTACTGAGTGAAGGAAATAATGGGGAAAATGTCTGTCCCTGTAACAGTGCCAGCGCTGACTCAAGCGATGCAGATTGTCCCTGGAAAGGACTGCATGGACATGCAGTTCTGTGTCTGAGAATGTACCCCGCAGATACATTTGCACATAGACTCCTATCAGGGCCGCATCACAAGGTTGGGCAGGTTGTGCACTGCCCAACACTGAGAGGCACCGTTCACACCATGGGAGATGGTGGAAGAGTGAGATAGCTTTTCACTGTCTACCTTTGTGCGCTGTATGAATTCTTTTCTTTTTAGCGTAGTCATCTATAACTTTTTCTGAAGAAAAACTTTATATAAAAACTGAGGTGGCGTTTAAATTTCTTAATGCCTAGGTTGGCACATCGGCCATTCTTTATTATCATTGTTACGATTTTAAAAGAAAACGCCAGATGTTATTACATGATCGAGACACACGAGGGCGCTCCAGGCATCTATTGAAGGGTTTCACAGCAGCTGTTTAAGGAAGGCTGTCATTCGGAGAGTGACGGGGTCGGGGAGAAAATCCTGGGAGCCTCCTACGACAAGGGTGATTCTTGGCTCCATCGTGGTCCAGTGGGCCAGCGCTGTCCACGAAAGGGCTCATTTCCTGAGTGCTTCCCTGCTGGGAACCCGCGGGAGAGTCACCGTCCACGCCCTCGGGAGCTGGAGCTGGAGCAGCCCTGGAGAGGGGCTCCTACGCCCAGACCTCAGTGTTCTCGTCTACACAGCAGGGACTATAAAACTCACCTTGCTGGGCTCTGTGAGGACGAAGCAGGGGCTCTCAGAGACTCTCAGTAGTGAAAAACTGGACAGGAAAACAGAGAGAAGGACAGAAAGAAAAAAAGGCCCCAAACAGAGTTACCAAAAGTGAAGTCATTTTTACAAGATCAGATTTTAAAACTCACGTCTTTAATACACACACACACACACACACACACACACACACACCAATAATATTAGGTAGAGACAGAGATGGTGGGATTCATTTAAAAATAGTCATAGATGTGGTCTGACAGGGGACCCAAGGTTAATGATTTCTTCCGCTAAAAAGTCAATGCTGGCGGTGCCCCCCTGACTTGGGGACAACCTTATTTAAGGATAACACATAAAATCCTTCTCTGATGCCGGTGGCAGACACATTGCTTCTGGGCCCGACAGCTGCTCCCCCTTCTGCCCTTCCCACTTTGTTCCAGCACAGAGCAGATGGCAGTGTGCTCCATGGAGAGATGACTTACCCCCAGTCCCAGGGGTGAGCTGAAATGGATCTAAATCATTCCCTTTTGCCGGCAATTGCTTTATTGTCGGGCATCTGCCCTGGTTCTGGCCAATGAGAAGTAAGCGATGTCTCCTGGAGGCTTCTGGGAGGGATTTTCCTGTGAGATAAGACAAAGGCACTTGAGAAAATTCTCTTCCATCTGTCCTGTCTTTGGACTTTGTCAGAAATATCCGGAGCTGTGGCAGCCATCTTGTGACCATGAGGAAAAGGCCAAGAGAATTCCAGAAGCCCGCATCCTCATGTCTGACAAAATGGAGCGGTTGAATTCATCAACTCTGGGACCATCTGATTCAGGACTTCTTGTTAGATGATGTGCCTTCTAGAATACTCTTAGCCCAAACCTCTTGTGGGTGATATGTTACCTGCAGCCCAAATCACCTCTGATGAACAAACCTCGTTATGGACAGACTGAGGCAATGCCAAATGCCTTCTTGGGCAGAATGCAAGAATTTGCGTTTCTCACGAGCTCAGAGAGCCCCATTTTGTGCAGCATTCCTCCGCAGGGTCTCAGCTGGGAGAGGAGCCTGCAGGCTGAGTAAAGTCCAGGAGGGAGGCAGAGGTGTCTGAGTCCCATCTCTGCCCCACGCTGGCCGTGTGACCTCGGGCCAGCGAGTCCGTCTCTTTGCACAACTGCCTCGTCTGGTAAAAGAACTCTTCGCTTTTCCCTCAAACCTGCTTCTCCACAGGACCCCCCCCCCATATGTGACAGCTCCATCCTTCCAGAAGGTCGGCCCCAAGTACCCGGATCATCCTCGTGGGCGCTCGATCACTCACACCTCACCCTCAGTCCATCGGAAAAATCTGTTGGTTCCACTTTGAAGGTGTGCCCGGAATCGGATCCCTTCCCATCACCGCCAACGCTGCCACCCCGGCCCAGGCCCAGCATCGTTTCCCTCCTGGGCCACGGCGGCCGCCTCCCCACTGGTCCCTGCCCCCTTCCTCACCCCTGATGCCGGAGAGATCTCGGGGGGGGGGGAAACAAAGCAGCATCGTGTCCCTCCTCCGCTCAGGACCCCCCATTGCTCCCACCGCAGTCAGAGGAAGAGCTGAAACCCTGCGGTGGCCTTCAAGGCTCCTGGAGATCTGACCTCAGCTCACCCTCCACTACACAGACTCTGCTCCAGCCACACTGGAACAGTCTTCTCCAGATAGTCACCTAGCTCCCTCCCTCACCTCCTGGTCACCTCCTCAGTGAGGCCCGCCCTGATTGCTCACCTAATAACCCACCCCCTCTAACTTCTGCTCCCGACATTGCCTTCTCCTGCTCCATATCCCGCCCAACTGAGTATATAGATATATACTATACAAATGTGGGCTGTGTATTTTCTCTGTCACTATTAAAAGGCGATCTCTCTGGCAGCAGGGTCCCAGACCTGTTGTTTTCTTTACTTTCACACACAGTAAAATTCACTCCTCTTGTGGTACAGTCCTACGCGTTATGACACACGCAGTCATAACCACGCCCCCGTCCAGCTGCAGAGCTGTCCGTCACCTCCAGAGACATCCACCCTTGGCCAACTCCTCCTTCCACCCCCCCCGGAAATCACCGACCTGTTCTCTGCCCCTCAAGTCTTGCCTTTTCTAGAAGGTTGCAGAAAGGAGCCACACAGTCTGTGGCCTTTTAAGACGCTGCTTTCACTCGGCATCGTGCTTTTGAGACGCACGCGGGCCGTGGCTTTCGTCAGTGGTCAATTCCTTTCGTGTTGTTGAGCTTCAGGCCGGCGCCCGGCTGGGGTTCGGTGCTTCTGCAGGGGAGGGCACCGGGGCTGGGGCGTGTTTGGGGTGATGGTGAGTAAGCTTCTCTCCGCAGTCATGAACGTGTGGCTGTCATTTCTCCAGAGTGGGATCACTGGGTTGTATGGCAAGTGTGGGTTTAGTCTCAGAAAAGACTGCAGACTGTTGTCCAGACTCTGCCGGCACCATCTCCCGTCCCCACCAGCGTGGCCAGGTGCCAGCGGCCACTCTGTACCCCCACACCGGTTACACTCTCACCGTTGTGTCCCCACTATCCGGCATAGAGGCCTGGCGCACAGTAGGTGCTCTATGAGCATGCACATAGTAGGTGCTCAACGAGTACCTGCCGAATGAATAAATGGCTGCCCCGGAAGCCGTCTCCCTGGGTGGTTATCAGGATCTATTGGGGTAAAGTTTGTAAAGCGCGTGGCACAGCGCCTGCCCTCACATGTGCTCAGGACCTGACGGTCACTGTGGTCCCTACGGGCCGCCTCCCCAGGGGCAGAGTCCCCAGCTCCACAGGACAAGGTCCCCAGCTCACCACCTCCTCTGTTCTGGTCTCTGGCTCCCTGAGCTCCAGGCTTTGGGGATAGAAAGATCTTCTCTCCCCAGGAACCGGAGGTAAGAATCCCCCCCACGCCTCGCAGGACCCCCAACCCACAAGCATTTCCTGATCCAGTTGTGTGGCTTCTCTGCTCCAGCCAAGGTGACGCCCAGGGAGCCTTGGGCCCCGCTGTACTCTCCTTGCCTCCATGGCCAGGTCCGCAGGCCGTGAACTGGAGCGGGTCTGCTTTCCTGTCTGCCCCATTTCTTTGAGGGGCCACCAATGCCCCCAATCTGCCACTGTTCCCCCCAGCTTGGCCGAGCTCTTTGGCCTCCCTCGCCCACCCTGCGGGGACCTGTTTGCAGAGTCCTTTCCCTTTGCTTCTTCACTGTGACCCGACGCTTCCTGCTATCGTTTTTCCAGGTTAATTGAATGCGCTGTTTTCTCCCAGCCGTGGAGGCCTGCGGACGGCACCAAGCACAACAGGCCGGGCGTGGAGGGGGCCCAGGCCCTGTTCAGGCAGAGGACATGCGTGGGGGATCAGGAATGTGGGCCACCCTGGCGTGGGGCAGCCGCCTGGCCGTGGGGACACAGGCAGGCACCTTTCCGCCTCCCTCTGCTCTTCCCTCTCCCTCCTGCCTTTCTTATCAGAGCAAATAAACCCTAAGTTATTCTTCAATCATTCATGCTGGTGCTGCCCCAGCCCCGTCGGACAGCAGAAGCACGCAGCGAGGTGCAGGAGTGGGATAATAGACACCGAGAGGCGGGCCGCTGTGCCCTTCAGGCGACATCTGGTTGTATCTGGGGACCCTTGGGTTGTCAGGACTAGGGGGCAGGGTGCTCGGGCATAGGGGTGGTGGCCAGGGCTGCCGCTAACCTTCCTGCAGCCACAGGACAGCTCCCCACAAGAAGGTTCTGGCCCAGAACCTCGGTACTGCTGAGGCTGAAAAACCCATTGTGCCAGACGGGGATACTGAGGTCCGGAACAGCCGAGTGACATGTCCAGGGACACACAGGCATGAAAGGTCGGGGCTCTTTGAACCCAGAAAGCCTGCTCCTCCCACTATTAGAGTTCATGGAAATGCAAGGTGAGGGTGCTGGGAGTGGGGGGCTCATTCAGAGCTGGGGGGAGGGATGCATGGGGTGGAGGCTGGGGAGTGGGTGGTGGAGTTCTGGGGGTTTTCCACAGAGGATAAGGGCAGGGGAATTTGGAAAGATTCCCAGGGGAATGGGGGAGTCAGTCCTGATCCCTATTCTGACTCACTTCAAATACAGGGAAACTCGGCTTCTACACTTTGGCGGGACCCCTTCCTGTCACCCCCAAATCCTCCACTTCTGGCCTATCCTGGGAGCTTCCCTGCAGTACCAGATAATAAGCAGCAGAGGGCGCGCGAGTTCCTTCACTGCCTTTCCATCCATCTCTCTAGTTGTAAAGGAAATAGGTGTGCCTCAAAGAAAATGCGGAAAATACAAAAAAGCAGAACAAAGAAATCGACATTGCCCACGTTTTCACCTCCAGGGACAGCTAACCACTTAAACAGCGTTTTCTTTCTGTCTTTTTCTGAAGCAAAGTTGTTTACGCTTTCTGTTTTGTTAGCTTTCCAACACAGGTGTACTCATTTCAGACACGTGGTTTTGTAGCCTGGATTTTCACAGAATGTTCTATCAGAGGGCTTTTTGCATCGTCTTCAAGTCACCCGGAGTCGCTGAGTGACGGCCGTGGAGGGGGGCATTCTAAGCCACCGTGTGCCAGGCTCTGTGGGCGGGGACGCAGGGAGCAAGGAGACCAAGACCTGGGGAGACAGACAATCCCCGGAGTCACTTCAGATCGGGAGCGGGTCATGGGACACAAACACCAGGGCGATGTGTTGGGGAGCGCCTGGGTGGTGGCCCGGGGGACAGCCTTTCAGAGAAGGGGCATCTGAACTGGGACCCAGATGGTGACCCAAGGAGTCAGCTAGGAGGAGGAGCTGCTGGGGGTGCTTTGACGAGGGATGTGGGGCAGGCTGAGGGCGACGGACAGGCTAACAGTGCCCGCTGGGGGGGGGGTGTCTGTGTGATGTTCCTCGGACACTCCTGGCCACTCAAGAACAACGGGAAGGGGTTTCAGTGCTTGCCTTGGTGGTGTGGGAAACTGAGGCAAATGAAAAATTAAATTTCCTTATTGCCTACAGCCCACTGACAAGTCCTTGAAAGCGGCAGAGTGACCTCCCTCTAGGAGCCCGGCTGCCTCCATGGGGACGCTTTGCTGGGGGCAAAAGGGAATCTTGGCTCAACATTATCCTAACCCCCGCCCCACCCCCCGCCAGAATCCTGTAAGTCTACTTTAACATATAAAAATTCCTTTGGAAACATTTTTTATCTTCACTCCCCCAAGATCTATGCTGGCAATCACACTCCAAGTTTATGATCCCCTGGTAGACATCTGAAGGGTCTCATGACTGAGGTTTTACTAAATGGTAGTAAGTGGCATTTTCTCAGACAGCCAGACCCCCAAGGTCCTGGAAATCTTGCTTCCAAAATAACCTTAGACACTTGCTCTATCCCTGACCCCCCCTCCCCCCGACCTGAGGGCGTACAATCAGTTACCCGTCACCACCCCAGGGCAGCTCTTTCTGCCCACGGGTCCTGTCCCCGTCCTTTAATAAAATCACTGTTTTGGACCAAAGACGTCTTCAAGAATTCTTTCTTGGCTGTTGGCTCCGGACCAGCCCACCCAAAACTTCATACCTTTCACCAGGAACACGCCAGGCGTGTTTGAAGAATAAATGGGCTGGGCAGGAGGCACCGGCTGGAGGCCAGGAAAGGGGGGACAGAGGGAGCAGCAGCTGGTCCAGGCCAGCCTCGGGGGCGAGTGCAGCGGGGACAGAAGTCTTCACTATAAGAGCAGCAGGGGCCGGCCTGGGGGCCAGTCACGAACCAGTGATGTGTTCCTCACACTCTCTTGGGACAGGGGGGTGCAGAAAGAGAAAACTGGGGGGCTGGTGCAGTCCTCCAACTAAAGGTGACCTTGGCTCAGGCCAGGTCGGAGCAGTGGACAGAGAGGTGATCAGATTTAGGACGCGCTTTGGAGATCCCTGGGGCTTGGTGAGGGATGGGACGTGGGGGACAGGAAGGGGAGCCTCTGGGCTTCTCTGTACCTCCAGAGAAGGAAGGTGCCCCTGCTCACCCCTTGCCTCCCGGCAGCTGGGAGCTCACCAGCCTGGGCCCAAGGAGGGCACCTGCTTTTTGGCTTCATGGTGAGAATAAAGGGTGAAGTGCTAAAAGAGGAAAATAAAGACTCTGGACAAGGAATCCTTTGCACTTCACTTTGAAAAATTATTATTTGCTCGCTCTTTCAGATTGCAAAAATAATGACCGCTCACTGGGGCAACATTTGTAAAATGCAGATCGGCATGAAGCAGGGGTAATGGGTCTCCATGATCCCACCGTACAGAGATCCTTAGGCAGTCAGGGACGGCTTCTTAGAGGAGGTGACCTTTAAGTTGGGATTTAATGGATGAGGAGGACCCGGCCAAGGGAAGAATTGGGTTTAACCATTTCATTTAACCTGTGACCATTCCCCTTCCCATGCTGACTGCACTTCTCACCTTCGAGCATAGTTTGTGATTTCTTTGTTTATTTTACTTATTGTCTCTTTTCATTGGAATATTTGAGGGCTGTTTTGCTTGCCAGGGAATGCTAAATGCTGACAACAGGGTCTGGCATGCAGTAGGGGCTTAATAAATCCTTGTTGAATGAATGAAGGCTGCACCCGGGCGCAGCTTCAGATTTCTTGTTGGCAGCGAGTTCCCAGCGGCCCCAAGGGACCCGTCCGAACAAGCAAAGGAGATCAGCTCGGCAGCGGGGATTCAACAGGAGGGACCTTAGGAGTCGAACCGCGAATCCACTGGCTTCTCCGTCAGACAGAGTTTGCCCACAGCCCAAGTCAAACGCATTGTGGAAGCTGGATGATGTTGGGCAAGTCAACTAAGCTCCCTGAGCCTCAGTTTCTCCATCTGGAAAATGGGGCCAGATAAAAGGTGCCTCCTCCCAGGATTGTTGAGAGGATTAACAGGAGTTCCGAAGGTCACAGGATACCTAGGGGTCAGGGCCCTGGAGTTCGGTCTTTGGAATGATGCACTAGAGGTGCAATGTAGGCAGGAAGGCACCTGAAGTCAAGACGTAGCTCCCTCCCCTCCTGCCTTCCTGCTGCCACCATCATTTATTTTTGAGAGAGACACAGAGCATGAGCTGGGGAGGGGCAGAGAGAGAGGGAGACACAGAATCAGAAGCAGACTCCAGGCTCTGAGCTCTCAGCCCAGAGCCTGACTTGGGGCTCAAACCACAAACTGTGAGATCGTGACCTGAGCTGAAGTCGGAGGCTCAACCGACTGAGCCACCCAGGCGCCCCCCTTGATATGTGTCATGTGATTGTCTCCCCCTCACTGGCCACACGCCCAGCTGACTGTAACCCCACGTGAATGTGACGTCCGTACTCCGTGGTGCTCAGGGATGCAATGAATGAGTGAGCGAATGAATGAATGAGAAGGCTGAGAAGCCACGGAGGGAGGGCGGGGGAGGGGAGCAGTGGAGAGGTTGCCCCGGACGGTTTCCAGAGTTTCACACTGCGCAGACGCAAGTGTAGGAACAGAGCCCCAGGACACCAAGCGCCCGTGCGGGATCACAGGTTTCTCAACGTGGCCTTAATGTGATTTCGGCGTCTAGGGAGCGATAAAAGCGGAGGCGACTCTGCTCAGAGCCCGCTGCCCGATTCCGTTTCCGCTCTGCTCTCGAACGTGTCGGTTGTCCGCTTGTCCGGTATGGACGCTATGCCCGGAAGGCCCAGGGAGGCGGCCCACCACGGAGCTTCCCCTTCTTTGACAGCCGGCAGGCGCTCCGGTGACCCCACACGGCGCGTGCGCACAGACACCCCGCACATTACCCTCCAGGCCTGCACGCTGCTCTTTCCACTTTTTTTATTTCATTGTTTTTTCTTTTAAGTGTGGCCACCACCCACCCACTTGACTGTCTCTGCCATGTCCCCAACTCCCAGAAAGGTGGCTGGCACACAGTAGGTGCTCAATAAGTCTCTACTGACTGACTATGAGAACAAAGGGAGGATCTGGCCTCCCGGTTGTGACGGAATCAAGTCTCAGACCACAACCAGCTTCCACAAATAGACCTGGATTAACAGGCGGCAGAAAACAGCCAGACAAGCCTGCCTGGAAACTCTAGGAATTCCCACAACCCTGTCCTTTTTGAGGCTCAGAAAACGCTTTGCAGAAAAGGCTCAATGGGGCAAAGGCAACAGGATTCTAGCAGCGGGATTTGTGCGGCCTCCACGGGGGTCAGGCCGTGGAGGCATCAAGCCCAGCTTTCAGGGTGCCGTCCCCCGGGTCGGCTCTGTCCAACAGGACCCTCTGCAAGGACGGAAGGTTCTAGTCTGTCCTGTCCGGTACACTAGCCTCTCACCGTTCGTGGCTTTGGAGCCGTGCACATGTAGCTCGTGTGACTGAGGAATGGAATTATCCATTTTATTTGAACTTTGGTTAATTTACATTGAAATTGCAGTAGCCACCACGTGGCTCGTGGCTGCTCTGACAGCCCAGCCCCAGGTTCTTAATTCCTGCTCGTGCAAGCGCGGGGAGCGGCTCTCAAACACTTTCTCTGCTTCCCTGATCTTCAACAGCACTGAGGTCTCGGAGGGGAGCGCGTTTCTAACACCCTCCCCCCATCCTCAGCCTTGACGTTGTGACTTTCATCGATGGCCACTTCTCTCTCCCTTTCATCACGAAGTTAGCGAAGCCTCTGGTGTTGACCCCACGGAGAGCTGGGGAACCATCGAGGTCACTGCCTGTGGGTGTGGTCTCTCTGATTAGCTGTTAGGGAGTCGCCCCCACCCCCGCCCCTGGAGAAAAAAATTCCTGACTCAAACCACTGGCCACTGCTAAAGTAGAGCTCGAAATCAGACAGTACACTTATGTGCCCCCGTCTCTGCAGAGGAAGCAGAAACATGAAATCCGTGTGCATCGGGACGCCCGAGTGGCTGAGTCGGTTGAGCATCTGACTCTCGATTTCCACTCAGGTCACGATCCCAGGGTCGTGGGATGGAGCCCGGCATGGAATTCTCTCTCTCTCTCTCTCTCCCTCTGCCCTTCTCTCCAATTTGCATTCTCTCTCTCTCTCTCTCTCCAAAATAAAACAAAATAAAAGCATTAAAGAAAGAAATTTGCATGTAATTCCGGTTGTGATGTGTTTGAGAGTGATAATGGGGAGCTTTGTGGCGAAGCTGGGCTTCTCTTGAACAACTGATTTTTGAAGTTGAAGGCTGAGGAGGAAGCCAAGAGAGAGCATTGGAGAAAACGGCACAGACAGAGGTTAACTACAAGTGCAAAGGGCCAGGGGTGCACCTGGTCTGTTTGAGGAACAGATCAAACACCAATGAGGAAAAGCAGTGAAGCCGGACAACTTCCTGTCTGTGCCGTCACAGCGGGACTTTTGGATTTTGTTCACACGCCGAATTTGCCCGCCCCTTTGCTTGAGACGCAGGCAGGTAGCAGATTAAGCCGAGCTCCAAAGAAGCCAGAGATCACCACTTGACATAAAACCCTTTGTATATACTTTCTGCGGTAGGATCCAATTTACTATTGATATTCTCTTTAAAAAGAAAAACGAATAATTTCCATTAGACTGAGGTCAGACTGCCCCGTGAAGCCTGGTGTGGTTTGCCAATTGATTCACAGAATGAAATCTTATCTAAAATCTTTTTATTTTATGCTATTAAGGACACAGGAGGGAGCAGCTGAGTAAAATTTTCCCCTGCCAGGTTAATGCACAGGGTCAGCCGGAGGTGGCCCCAGGGCTGTCTTAAAAAGATTGTCATTTGTGATTTCCCACTATTTTGTTTCCCGTTACCAGTAATTGAAAATTTTTTCTTCCCTTTGGGTGGAGTTAATGGATTGACACCTCCTCATTAGCACCTCGGATCTTTGCTAGCGATTCCTTCCCAGGGCTGGCATCCCCCCCAGGTGCCCTGGGGAGGCGGGGGGGGGCAGTTGTGTTCCTCCACTTGGGGGGTGGGGGCAGTGAGGGGGTCGAGGGAATCGGGGGTGTCCGTGGTCCTGAGACCACAGGCCACGCGACCCAGAGCCCTTGGGGAGTGGCACCTGTCAGCTGACCCTGCG
>PJEM01016327.1:0-26201 GCA_004023845.1 Helogale parvula | reverse complement strand
GGGTAACGGGAAATCCTTCAGCAGACAGACAAACGGCCGCTGCATTCCAGGGTGTCAAGTAAGACAAACGAAACAAAACAAACCCCTCCAAGTGGATGTCAGCTCATCGGGCGCCCGGCGGGGAGCAGCAGGCAGGGTGGGCAGGGAGAAGGGCCGCTGCTCAGGGCCGGCCCCAGGCCCCTCGATGGGCAGACAGAAACTGAGAAGGGCCAGCTTGAGAGGCGGTAAGGGGCAGGCATGAGCCAGGCCCGCTCCCTCAAAGCCCCATCAGAATGGCCGCTTGTGGCCTCCGCGTGGACTCCGAGCCACTGACACGTGGCCACCAGGAACGGGGGCCATACACAGAGCCGGGGCCCACATTCCGGGACGTGTGGACACGCCGCAGTCACTGCTGAGAGCCATAGAACCATGTCTTCCCTGAGTCAGAGAATGGAGGTGCTGGTGATGCCTGTCCCCCCGTGGAGGCTCCCCGGGACCTTGGAGACCCTCCAGACCCCTCCTCGGTGAGACGTCGGAAGAGGAAGGACCTCCTCGCCTCAGCCCACGTACCAGGTGTTACAAGGAGTCCCCACGTCCAGCCGGCAGTGTGGATGAGGCTGGTCCACCAGCATCGGGCCAGGGGGGTGGCAGAACGCAGAGGGCGTTGCCAGCGGTGGTCCGGGACGGCGTCTCTGCCTCCCCTTGGACTGCGCGCCCGGCAAGCACAACCTCCCCTCGTCTCCTGCCTCTTCCGGGCTCAAGGTGAGCGGCTGGGATGGGGGAGGGGGTCACAGTCTAGGGAGCAATTTATTAGCGAGCGTGCACGCCCTTGAGCGTGCAGTTAATTAGAGGCTGCGTGTTTACCAGAAGCTCACACCGGACACGGGGAGCTGGGTGCTAAGTGCAAACACCGACAAGGCCATGCAGGAAGCACGCTCGGGGCCCTCTGGCCGGGGCCTCCACAGCCCCGGGGGCCACCTCCTCGCGCCTCCCACAGCCGGGTCTCCATTCCCCAGGCGGCCAGGCTGACCTGTCCCCGAGCTCCAGCAGTCAGATCCCAGCTCTGCCACCATGTGGGGCGGACACGGCCCCAGGCCCGGAGCCGGCAGCGTCCGGACAGGCTGGGGAAGGCGAGAGAGCCTGCTGGGGGAGGAAGAGGAAGAATGTTCTAGAAGAGAACAGAGCCCAGACCCTGGGCTGGAACACAGGCAGCATCCATTCACTCTTCTGCTGGTCTTTCTCTGAAATGCAGACAATAAACCAGGGGCAACAGGAACACGTATGTAAAAACAGCGTGCGGGCCGCACGCACACACACACACACACACGCACACACACACACACCTTCTTTGTGTCATTTATTTAAAGCCCAGTCTGTGCCTTCCTACTAGAGGCCTTTCTTCACACTATTTTACCCCTGGCTGTCACGGAGCTTCTCTCCTTAACGTAAACGAAGGGAGTCCCACAGCCTTGGTGCTGGAATGTTCTAGAATGCTAGCATCGACACATTTCTACTCCGTTTTATTACAGAAACATTGTTTTATGGCACAGAGAGCGAGGTGTGTGTGACGGGCAGGCAGAGGCGGGGTCCCCCGCAGAGGGCGGCTGCCTGCGGTGCCGCGGCCTCGTATAAACCCCAGGAGTGACAGGCTGGCAGAGAACTTGGGAACCAACAGACAAAAATCCCCAGGGTGGCCCGTGGGCCTCACCTTTACAAGGCAGAGAGAGCTTCTGGAATGGATGGGCCGGGACCTCCGGGGCCGCTCATTAGGCACCTGATGAATTGGACGGGGGCCCACGGCCCTCCTGGGGCGGTGAAATGCCCAAACCCCGAGTTTTATTAACCTAATAAAATGAAAAGGAAAAAGAAAAGTCAGGGAAATTTCGGCGAGAAGAACGAACGCGGGAAGCATAGTCAGCCACCTGCTTCTAGTGTATTTAGAACTGTCCGGTGGGCAGCAGCGGTCCCCACAGAGACCCCCGTTGCCAGTGCCCGGCTTCAGCTGCCTGGCCAGCAGCGGCCACCGCCAGCCTGGGGCATCCAGCATGCCTTGTTCTCACATTCTGCGGAACGAATCACATATCTGTGCTTTCTCATCTCGGCTAAGGCCGAAGCCGGCGACGGGAACTCCTGGGCCACAGGGGTTCCGGAGAGCGCCCCTGGGCGGGAAAGAATGCCATCAGCTCCCAGGAATCTGAGCGCCCACCTCGCGGAAGAGAAATCCAAGAAAGAATTACAGCAAATAAGTCAAGCGCACGCAGACATGACAGGGTGTCGGTTATTTGCAAATACCTTCAGGGGCCCTTGACTTTGGAACTGGGGGCCTGGAGGGTCTAGTTTAGAAGGAGGCTGGTGCAAAGCCAGGCTTCCGGCCTCTCCCGAAACACGCACCACCGCGGTGAGGCGAGGGGCCAGGGCGGTGGACCACTCCGTGGGGACCTGAGAACACGCTTTGCCCAGGAGACATGGCGGGCCCCCAGCTCGCCCCACTTGAACCCCCATAAAACAAGGGAGCTTAATTATCTCTGGGTCCCAGAAGCAAAGAGTGCTGGCAGGTCCGTGCTCACACAGGGCGTGTGCGCGGCGGGAGGACGCGGGTCAGCCCCGCACGTATCAGCAAGGACACGCGCAGGAGGGAGCGCGGGGCCTGTCGGATCCCCAGCTCCGCGTGGGCACAGCAAGCGTTCCATAACCCAGAACCAGCCCAACGCCCCAACATCACCCTCCTAAATCCAAGACGAAGATGTAGGCCTGCCCACTGGGCCAGTGCACACTCCCCAAGGCCATGTCTTTCTTTTAAAAAAACTTTTTGTTTATTTTTGAGAGAGAGAGACAGAGACAGCGCGAGCAGGGGAGGGGCAGAGAGAGAGGGAGACACAGAATCCAAAACAGGCTCCAGGCTCCGAGCTGTCAGCACAGAGCCCAACACAAGGCTCGAACCCACAAACCGTGAGATCATGACCTGAGCTGAAGTTGGAGGCTTAACCGACTGAGCCCCCAGGTGCCTCTTTGTGCCATTTTTCCCCAATATAAACCGAGTGTGCACGCCAGCATTACGTGTGTGCACCCATGTCTTCCTCTCCCGCCCCAGAGCCACGCTCTAGCCCCTGCTGGCCCTCCCCGTCCCTGCCCGCGGGGACAGCCCTGTTTCTCCAAAAGCCGCTCTGACATTTCATCGCTGTGGTTTTCAGCGCAGTGAGACCCTTCTGTGCGGCCCTGTGACGGTGCGTTCGTGACCGCACACGTTCGCCGGAACCCCAGGAGTGACCCCCACGCTGCACCGGGCGTGCCGTGCCCACGCGCCCTGTCGGGACCTGGCAAACCGAGGTGGCAGCAGGGCCGAGACGGGGACTCTCTGCTTTCCTCGGCTTCCTCTGCAACCTCGAGTCTCACTGCTGAAGTGACAGAAGGAATTTTCTTGGCCTGCTCTCTTCCCGTTTGGTATTTCCTGGGGCAGGATTTTCAGAAAGCAGAAAAATTCAAAACAAAACAAAAAATCCCGCCAATGCACAGCCATCTTGGCAGCCCGTTCAGGGCCAGGCAGACTGAACCATGTTGCCATTTATTTTTTATTTTTACAACAACCTCCCATCGCATTGAGTGCAGTGACGGGATCGCCATAAATAAACCCAAATCCTGCTTTCCATTCGCAGTTGGCTAGAGTCAGTGCACAGGGGAGTCAGCCTGCCAACCAGGACCAGCGGGAGGATCCTGGCGCTGCCCGTCAAGCCCATCCGTGAGTCCGCAAACCTGGCGCAGGTGCCGGAGGGAAGACGCCCCGGGTGTGGACTCCAAGGGGTGGTCGGCCTAGGCAGCCTCCTGCCTCCACGGGGCCTCACCACCAGCCTCTGCTGAAGGACGGACCCTGTCCCTGGTGAGGGAGACAGAGGGGAGAGGGCCCGGCCAGCCCCCGGGGTGCTCACCAGGAGCTAGAATCTGTGGCCTCGGCCACGGTGACCACACAGCTGCCCCCACGCCCCCGCCACACCCTCCACACCCTCCAGCTCCTCCTCAGCTGCGGGGACACCACCGAGATGGACAGACCCAGGGTCCGGCCCTTGGCTCCTCTGTAGGAGGTTCTGATGGGGGTCCCAGGGTCTCGAGTACCATGCACAGAGGACACCAAGAATACGACCCTGTCGCCGGCTTCTGTCTGCATGGGCCCGTGAGCCATCTAGTCTCCAGCATGGGGAGCGCGTCCCGTGCCTGACGTCCCGAGGAAGGGGACTCGGGGGACCCAGCCGTGCGAACCACAGCCTGTCTCCTGTGCACCCCCCCAGCCCAGACAGGGGCAGCCACTTTCCACGCCCAGGGGCTGGGAGGGCAGAAAAGATGTGCTCCCCGAAAAGAGCTTGGTTAACATTCAGGCCTCGGCATGGACGCCCGTCCACCCGTCCATCGTCCCCACCCTTCCTCGGGGTGATTTTCTAGACTGAGCCGTAGATGTTTCTGGGGCACTTCCTGACCGAAGGTGGGCACTGAAAAGTGAACCCCGCTGGGACCGACCATAATCAGGTACTAACCGTCAGAGCTGACGCTCACCCGCACATCCGCCCAGCCAGGCCCGCGTCCCGGATCAGAGGGCGGCCTCACAGTCACTGTGCTGAGGCTGCGTGGCCGACCCGGGGACCGCCTCGGGGAAGGCGAGGCCACAAGCTCCCGGTCCCCACTGGACGGACTTAAGGGCAGGGGCCACAGGCAGGGCTGGAGGCGGAGGAGGCGGACGCAGGCGGCTCTGCCACGTGGGCACCGGGTGCGGGCCTGGCCTGGGAAGGTCTCCCGGGGCTGCCCTCCCCCACAGAGCCCGGAACAGCCGCAGCCCCCCCCACCCCCCCCAGAGAACAGGAAGTGCCCGGTGCAGCCGCTGAGCAGGCGCACGGGCCACAGGGCCAGACACCCCGTTCTCCCACCCACAGGGGGCGCTGCCTGGCCTGGCACCAGGGCAGCTTTTCTGTCTATAAAATGGGATCATAACCAACCCCTGGGCTCTGGGGCATGTGTGATGCTGGGCAGGGAGGAGCCGACCCAGCCAGGCCGTGCCCTCAGCGAGAAGCACTACTCCGGGCCCTGGGGTCTCGAAGTTCCTCCCTCTCCTCCCCCTGCCCCCCCCCCGCCCCGGGACCATGCCGCACGTGTCTCTTCTGTGGGAAGATGAAGAGACAGTGCTTACAGTATAGAATGTGTGCAGATTTGTGTAAAATTGGGGCACCTGCGGGGCTCAGTCACTTAAGCATCCAACTTCAGCTCAGGTTCATGGGTTCGAGCCACGCGTCAGGCTCTGTGCTGACAGCTTGAAGCCCAGAGCTGCTTCAGACTCTGTGTCTCCCTCTCTCTGCCCCTCCCCCACGCGTGCTCGCTCGCTCGCTCGCTCTCTCTCTCTCAATAAACATTAAAAAAATTATTTTAGTTGTGTAAAGTACTCTGACACTCACACAGGGTCTGGGAGGAAATATAGCAAAACACCTAACCCTGCCTCGCCGATGCTGTTTTGGTGGTAAGATTACTGAGAAATCCTTTCCCTTCCAGAATGTTCCGTGTTCTCACTGTTTTGGTAATAAAGAAGGGAAAATTGCAAAAGACAAAGAAATATAAATCAGACACAAATAGATGGCCTTCTTCTCCTGACCCACACTCCTCTCCCAAGTACCTGGTGTCGCTGGGGCCCCACGGTCACGGCAGCGCAGAGCCTCAGACACCCGAGTCGGGCCCCTCAGGAAGGGGGTTCCAGGCTCGCAGGGGCCCCGCGAGGCCTACTGGGGGGCGTTCCCGGGGCTCACACCAGCTGTAGCACAACCAGCTTGGACCACTGCCCCGGCCAGGTACCGTGCACTCTGCTGGCCGGAACCGCATCCAGGTCTCTCCACACCTTCTCTCTCGTTTTCACCATAATCAACAGCGGTGCATCGAGTATGCTCACACGTAACGCCCTGCAGACGGGCACCCAGGGCAGGACGAAATCCAACCCGCACACCTCTCCCCGCCGGACCCAAGCTGGAGCCAGACCTGGGCGGCCCCGGGGGCTCTGCCATTTCTCCGTTTTAGGAATCTCGGGCTGTGAGGATGAAAACCAGCCCGTCCTGGCAGGCGGTGCCACAGCCCGGCCTCCTCGAGTTCCGTCCCCCTCCCCCGAGTTCCAGGGCCCCGCTGGAGCCACAGGACGAAAAACAGCCGCCACCGCAAACAAACAAAAAGCAAAGCGAACCACTACCCAGCATGGGAAGGGGGCTCACAGACGGAAAACCCCAGGCCCAGGAGTAGACGACGTGGTGCAAAGGGAATCGGGTCCGAACAGCGGCCGGCGGGTCCTGGACGCGGCCAGGGAAGGCCCGGGATCGTCAGGCCCCCGCGGGGGCTGAGCAGGGGGAGGGCAGCTCGGGGCCTGCTGGTGGGGACGGACGCACCAGAGCCGCACCGAATCCAATTCTCTTCGTGCCCAGTGAATCCTTCCCCTCCAGGGTCTCGGCCAAATGACTGTGATCAACTTTTTCCTGTAACTTGGGTGATTCTCCTTTCTTCTTATAAGAGGAAGTGTTTGTCTCTTCCCCAAGAAGCTATATTTTTATCTGTTTCCCTGACTCCCCGTTGATGGAGAACCCCCCTCCCCGCACACTTGCCCCCGGCCGTTCAGCCCCGCCCACTGCTTCCTGTTTCCAAAGCTCCTCAACGCCCTGCCACCTGACTCGCTGACCCGGGGCCCAGGTGCGCCGCCCCTGTCAGATCAGCAGAGCCGACCTCTGGGACCTCGGACGCACCCTAACCCACCTGCGGCTGCCCACTGATGAAGCTGCCAGGACTTTCCGGATGCTGTGCCCTCCGCACCCCATGGCAGAGCCCTTCTCCAGGGCCCACACACCCTGCCGCTCTTTGGCAATTTGATTCCTCCAAGTTGGACGCAGGGCCAGATTTTATGTGCATTTCAAATTTCCAGAACATCGGCCAGGTATTTTTCCCTCACCAACCTGCAGCAATTTTCACAACCACAGCAATGTATGAGCACCGTCTCTCCCCAGGTTAGCTGACGGCCTGCCCGTGTTTTACATCTTTACCCGTCCGAACCAGCCCCGCACCCATGTCTGAGCCCAAAGGAAACACGTGTTGCCCCTCTGATCAGCTCTGGCTCCGGTGCCCTTCCCAGTTACATGTGGAAGTTTCCGGTGGCCAATCAGGGCTCGCGAATGAGGCACTGCATCCCGGGCACATGTTTATCTGTTCCCGACATCTGACCCACAGAGGACGTGGCCACAGTGCGCTCCTGAGGACGCCTCCGAAGCCTCAGGCCAGTCCGTGCGCTGACTCCCGGCACACCTGCCCACTTGCCGCCCCCCCAGCAAGGCCACGCTTCTGCAACGGAATCACGCGTGACACCGGTGCTGTACGCTGGGCAGCAGAAGCAGACCCAACTCCGCCCTCCTGGAACTCTGTCCGGTGGCAGAAACAGACCCTGGCAAAACTCATCCCACAGGAGAGAAGTGCTGGCTGGAGTAAGTGCAGGAAGCTGGGTGGACGGGCACTTGGAGCCTGATCCAGAGCTGACCCGGCCTGAGAAATCCGGATGGCTTGCCCGCTGAGGAAGCACCATGGGGGAGGGGTGGGGTGCAGGGTCCCACAGCAGGGACACATGGAAGGACGCCATGACCATCCAACCCCGGGGCCTCATGAGCAGAGAGCCCCATGCGAGCTCAGGGCAGGCGGGAGGGAGCACAGCAGGGCTGAGGACCCAACAGAGGAAACACGGGAAGTCCGCCCAGTGTGGCTGGAAGAGAAATGGCGCAGAGCACGAGGACTCTCACCACCCACATTAGCCATTTGGCGCATTATCGCGTTCAGGCCCCGAGCCCGAGGCTGCTGGAGACAGAGCTGCAGGCAGCCAAGTCCGCTTTATGAGCTCGCTGGGCGGGGAGGCCGCGTCAAGAGCAACCACAAAGTGTTCTCACAGGACCGTGCGCGGGCGGGGTTAGGCCTGGGCGGGGACGGGTCAGAATTTATAAGCTGCTCAGGGACCGGAGGAGCCCGGGGTGGCCTGTGAGGGCACGACACACGATCAGATTTGCTTCGGTGGAGCGAGGCCCAGTGATAAACACGTGTGTAACCCATGAGCACACGTTCTGTTTCCATTTCAGTGAAACAACCGTCCAAACCAGTGATTTAATCCACGACCGTCATTCTGCACGTGAATTCGCCACGTGAGCAGCCGTCTCCACTGCATCAGGCTGGGCGTGGGGCGCCGTGAGGACATGCACACGTGGCTTCTGCCACACCCAGGCCTCCTGACCACACCGTGGTGCCTGCCGGGGACACGTGTCCCAGGAAAGAGAACCCGGCGAAGCCACCTCCCCTCATCTGTGGTCTGAAACATGAAGCGTCATTTCCGCCACAGTCTAGTCACCGAGCCTGTCATAAGGACCAGCCTGTGTTCACAGGGAGGAAGGTGAGACCCCACCTTGTGATTTAAATCCACCACAGCAGAGAAGCAGGGAGGAGGGACGTGGAGTAGGGTGGTCAGATGCGCCGTTTGAAGAGATGACTTGTTGCCGCGGGGAGGCCAGGTGCGGGGAGGCCGCGGCTCAGAGGAGAGGTGATGCGTGTGACGTCGTGGTCTTCTGGCTGAAGGAAACCACAGAAGCGTGGGTACGAATGGGTTTGCTTGGGGAGAAAGTGCCAAGTATGCAATAAAGTGGGCCTCGGAAGGACATTTGAGGAACGCAAGCGTCTCGTGGTCAAATAGAGGAAAAGTGAGTGTGCGAGACCACAGCAGACACCTCCAGCGACACAGGGGGAAGGCCGGGGGAGCGCCTGCAGTGACAGCCAAGACGGCGCCAGCAGGGACGGGTCCCCGTGTGGCAACGGCCACCGTGCTGTGAAGTCAGGTATGGAAATTGTCTAGCTGGATACACTGGTGTCAAGGTCACTGGTGACGTTGGCAAGGCCGCCTGAGTGAGAGAGAAAGTGGAAGACAGACCGCAATCTTCTGAGGAGTCGAGGGGTTAGCAGATGGAAACAACGCTCGTGAGAGACGTAGCATGAGTGGGGGGGAAGAGGAATCACGTGGTGTGGGGTGGATAACGTTTGTTTTTTCTTTTTCTTTTTTTTTAATGTTTGTTTTTTATTAATGTGAGAGAACTGGCCATGTTTATACACCTTTTAAAAAAATTAGTTGGGATACCTGGGTGGCTCAGTCGGTTGAGCATCCAACTCTTGATTTCGGTTCAGGTCATGATCTCATGGTTCACGAGATCGAGCCCTGCGTCAGGCTCTGTGCTGACAGTGCAGAGCCCTCTTGAGATTCTCTCTCATGCTCTCTCTCTGCCTCTTCCCACTAACTTGCTCTCTTTCTCAAGAATAAATAAACTTTTTTTAAAAATCACACAAAAAATTAGTTGTGGTCTTGAATTTGCAATATAGACCTTTATCTGACCACAGTCCCCTTCAGACAAGACTCTACTTCCAATTCAACTCTCATATTGTTTCTGCTTTTTTTATACTTTCCACTCTCATATATGATATACATACACTATCCACAGTGACAGTCAAATATCTTTAGAGCAGTTAAATGCAAGAAAAACAAACTCTGTATTCATCTTCATTTTTACTGTGCCCAGCACTTTTCATTTCTTTATGTGGATCCAAGATTCTGACTGGTTTCATATACCTTCTGCCTCCAGAATTTCTTCTAGCCTTTCTTGCAGTGCAAGTCTGCTGGTAATAAATTCTCTCATATTTTGCTCATCTAAAAAATCTTTATTTATCCTTCATTTTTGAAAGGTATTTTCCACTGGGAATGGAATTCTGGGCTGATCATTTTTCCCCCTTTCAGTTCTCTAAAGACGTCATTCCATGGTTTCCTGGCGTGCATAGTTTCTAAGGAGAAGTCTGCTGTCATTCTCATCGCTGTTCTGTATGAATGTGTCCTTTTTCTCTGCTCACCTTTAAGATTTTCTCTTATCCCTCAGGTCCCCCTGCCTTTCTATATCCTAGTGAAAGCCGGAATCCGCTGGTCATGTTTTAAACGACAGAGATCTATTTAAGAAAATGGAAGAGGAAGACACCTTGACGACTAAGGATTCTGGGAAGATGAGATGCGGAGTCAGGAGGAAGGACGGCTGTGAGGTGTGAGGACAGACGACTCCTCACTGCCAGAGGAACAGTCACAGACGAAACAAGTACCATTTTGTAAACTGGTCTCTGTGTTAGTCCCGCTTTTCCGGGGTAATCAGTACAACAAACAACTGCATAACTCAGCCGCTCATTCTAGTGGTCCTTTATTTCTGTGGGCCTGTGGCTTGGCCAGGCTCCGCTGCACTCAGTTTGGAGAACTGTCCCAATGTTCCTTGTTCCTCATGCAGGAGCAAAAAAAGGTGGAGCAAGCTTTCGTGGTGACCCCCAAGGCCTCTTCTTGGAACCGTGCAGTCATTTCTGCCCACATTCCTAGGGTCAAAGCAGGTCACCTGGCCCAGTTCAAAGTCACTGCACAGGGAGGTGGGGGCTAAGGAGTGGGACATGAGCATTTGTGTCACAATAATAGAATCTGCCAGAGCATCTTTGGGAGGACAAGTTAAGGAGCTTCCTTTATGGACAAATGAAGGACAAACTCCTGCAAATGAAGTTAAGTTTCGGGGCAAGTGGACAAGGTCTGAATGAGCGTGCAAAGACTGATGTCCTGTAGGCGAGCCCCGTAGGCTCGCTCATCCGTGAGCCCTTCGGGAGCAGAGCGCCGGGCCACGCAGGACCCCACGGCACCACAGCTCCGGCTCTCACGTGGGCTCAAGTCCACATGCGGATCCTCCTCCTTAGCCTCAGCTGCTCTGCAGCAGCAGCGCCTCGTCACCCCAGGGGCAGAGGGGAGGGAAGGTGAGGACGCACTCGTACCACACTCTCCCCGTTTGGTTTTAGGAACGTGAAGACTCCATGAAACTGTTTTCACGACTAGCTTGAGGAGTAGGAGCCAGCCACCGCATCTCGTTGCCACGGTAACTCTCTCCTGCGTCATAACAGACAGGGACATGGCCGGGTTACACTCCAGGGGAGGGGAAGCTGGGAAATCCAGGCAGCTGAGGATTCTGTCCAGAGCTGCTTTTGGTTTTGCTAGAATATTCCAAAGGTCATATCAGAATGTGTTCATCATAGCCAGATGCATTCTGGTGTTTACTCAGCCCTCTTCTTTGAAGTGTTTAGGCACCATTGTATGCAAGAGAAATTCAATGCCAGGGTTCAATTCATGCCACCGAAATTGTGACAATGCCTATTTCTGACTGCAGTAGGTGCTCGCTGAGCCCCCCGTTGACCTGGGAGTCCTCCACCCCAGCACCTGCCCTTCCAGCATCCGGAGGCCGACCGAGAGCCTCGCCGTTCAAAACTCACCTCCCCTGTTGATCATCTAGACTATTTCCCAAGCCCACGGTCCTGCCAGCATGAGTAAACAGGAATGGCCACAGCCCCTAAATGTCACATTCAGTGGCCACGGGATAAGCCAATCACAGGATGTGCTATGCCACAACCCCCAGGAGAACCATGTTCTTAACACACCGTCCCCTGGCCGTACCTTACTGGGCTCCCCTCCGCCCCGGAAAGGCTGGGATTCAGAGAGGGTGACAATCTGACGGGGTACGAGCTGGAGCAAGCCTTTCCCTGCCCTGCACACACCCGACGGGCCCTCCGGCAAGTCAGCTCAGCAGCGGCCCCTGCAGGCTCCGGGACCGCCCAGCGTGTCATACGAACAAACAGTCAGTGTGTGTGGAGGGCCAGGAAGCGCCAGGTGCCACTGCTCAGTCGCTGGGGTGGACGGCTCGTGAGGGCAGAAGACTGCGCTGAGCAGAGTCCGTGAAGTCAGCTTTCCTGGTCTGGACGCCGATGTCTGATCCTTACAGCTCTCTGACGTGAGGGCATTTCCATTTTGCAGAGGAAGAAACTGAGACTCAGTCACGGGACTTGACCCAAGTCTCACAGCTCCTGGCAAATGACAGCTGGCTTCAAACCCAAATCGCTTCAGGCTCATGACTATCCCCACCCAAAATGCTGATAAGTAATAGATTAGAAGTTCCCCATGTGACCAGTGTGGATTCCAAGAATGTGAGATTTAAGGGGGAGATGGGCCTCAGACATCTCTGAGTTTCACGAGGCCGATTCCCCTCTCACAAGGGAAACTCTATTCCCAAACTTCTCAGCATGGGAAGTTTTTCCATCGAGCCCCGGCCTCGCAGGGACAGGCTCCAGATGTGAAGGACACATCTGCAAGGCCATTTAGCAACTGCATGAAGAGCCCCAGAGATTCCTCCCAGGCGGGTGACCTTATAATCCATTCCCCAAATCAGGGCACATGAGAGCAAACAGGGCGCTTTGACTCCCATTGCTTGCTGGGTCAGGACAACGGGAGAAAACAGGGGCGGTAGGAGCAAGCCCGCGTGAGACCAGGAAGGTGACGTCAAGGACCCAGCCCGAAGGAGTTCAGTCAGTCACCCCTCGCTAATTAACTCATGATTATCTACTGTGCACCTGCTGCATGCCAAATACTCACGGTGTGTACTTTTTTTAATGGTTATTTTTGAGAAGGGGGAGGGGCAGAGAGGACGCCAGGCAGGCTCCTCACCGACAGCAGGAAGCTCGATGCGGGGCTGGAACTCACAAACCGCGAGATCGTGACCAGAGACAAAGTCAGACGCTCAACCAACTGAGCCGCCAGGCGCCCCCGCAGCGCGTGCGCTGAGGGACCGCTGTAACGAAGCTGACGTTAGAGCGATAATGACAACCCCCCACACGCCCATGGTAGTGAGATAGTTGCGTTCCGGAAGATCCAGAGGATGGAAGACTGCAGATGCTAAAGTCCAAGTTTTCTCATAAAGAATCAATAGGAAACATAAACAAAACATTAGATAAAAAGCATGAAACAACTTGTAGTCACATGACCCTAGTTTTATAAGGATATAAAAATACTTCATGTGCGCGCAGACAAGAATTGCAGGCAGTGAGTCAAAGGGGTGAAGGTAGATTTCCTGGGGTAATAACACGAGTGATTTCTATTTTATTCTGTGTGGGTTTTCCTTCCTGTGTGTTTTTAGTCCTCCACGTGCGTGAATGTTACTTTTAGCACAAGGGAGGGGACACAAAATGCCACAGGCTCGGTCAGGAGAGCTGCGTCTTGCGGGGCAGGCACTCCCGCCTCCCTCGGACCGGAGCCTGCAATCCGCGTGGCCCCTCTGAGCCTCAGTCCGTCACCTGCAGACTGGGAACAGCGACGGTGCCTCCCCGTCCCTCTGCGGACAGCACCTGTCCCCTCCCCTCCTCTCCCCAGCCTGTCCTTGTCCCAGGGCTGCCATCTTGGTCACTGGCTCTTGGATCCGGGCTTTCCAGCTCAGTGGCTCAGAGCCCAGCTGAGCTGCCCACGACCTCTACGACCCAGGGTGGCGTATGGTACTTTATTCCTCTCTGCCTTGGGTTTCTTAGGCATTAAGCAAAAACAAAATACGAACCTCCCTTCGGGGGTGGTTGTGTGGACTAAGAAATAACGCCCGTGAACACTGAGAACCGCACGTGGGCCGTAGCTACACGCGCTCACTCCTTGCCCGGTGCTCCCTCCGCTCCTCCGGGTGCTTGAGAGTCTAGGAGCCCGACTCTCACCAGGACGTCCATGGCAGCAAGCCCCAGCCCTGCACCTGTGGCGGGAAGCACTCCTTCGTGGTTCCCTCTGTGACTAGAGGCACTTCTCTGAAAACCTGTCAACGTGGCAAATCAAACGTAAGCTCTGGCGTTCACGCTGTCTCGCTGCACCATGCTGTGCCACCGTCACCACCGCCGAGTTCCAGAACATTCCACCTCGCACAAGGAGACCCAAACACACGTGGTGCGGGCGTTTTGAGGCAGTCCCTGCAAACACGCGCCGCACAGCGTCCTGTGGGTCTACAACGTGGCATCTCCGACAAAGCGTCCTCCCTTCCCATCTCAGGGAGGCCCTCGCTGCCGGAATGGAAACAGGGGGCTCGACTGGACTCTGGGTGGGGCCCCGGCACAGACCCAGCAGCTCCGTCTTGCAGCAAACTGTGTGGGGTGCTTAGAACAGCATCTCCCTCAGGCCCTGGACCTCCCGTATCAGAAGTGGGTTTTACCAAACACACAGGAACTGAGGACAGAACGGAGGTGGCCAGGGGCTGGGGCGGGGGGTGGGGCCTCGCCGGGCGAAGGGTGTGACCGTCCAGTTATAAGAGGAGTAAGTTCTGGGGAAGGGGGTCTGGGACGCGGCCCGGGGGCCGCAGCAGGTGCCGGGGCAGCGTGTGACCGCCGGCTGCCGACGCAGGGTCGGTAAGTGCTCCCACCGTGCACACGCATGCACGCACACGCACGCACACACACACACACACACACACACACCAAACCATCACGTTGTGAAGGTAACTGACACACTGCTGTGTGTCGGTTGTGTCTCAATAAAACTGTAAACCAGTAGAAGTGGGTTTTACGGCTCCAAGGGAATCCAGGTTTGTGCTGGAAACAGGTTCCCCCACAACAGGCCGGAAGAGGGCTGTGAACCACGGTGGGGGGGGCCTGTCAGGAAGGCGGAACCTCGGGTCTTTCGGGGTCAGAATGTGCACTTAAAGTCGGTCCCCAGGCCAGCCCGTGCGCGGCGACCTGAGGAGCCCCGGCAGAGAGTGCGCAGGCGTGGGAGTGGGGACCAGCCCAACCCCGACCCCTGGTCGTTTGCGGCGTGAGCAGGACCCGACTCCTCAGCCCCGCCAGACTCTGCTCTTTACCCGCCTGGTGCCGGGCATCCAGGGCTGTTCGGTGCCCTGGAAAACCTTCTGCTTCGGGGTCACCTGGTGACGTGTTCTTGTTCGTATCACAACCAAACTACCAGCAAACTCACAGCTTCCGTTGACAACGTGTCCTGTGTCCCACAGGACTTTCAGATGCTCCCTGGACAGGCATCCATTTTCAAATCCGACTCATAATTATCTGAGTCCATCGGACTCTATTTTGCACACAAATATGTGCAAAAATTGTACACACGCATTAAACTTCTCAGGAGTGTGACTACTGTGTGCCTCACAGGAAGGGAGGCTCTACTGTATCTATGGAGAACTTTCTCAAGGCTGAGCACCATGTCAGGAAAACACACCACCAATGACACGGTCATCACCAACACCTCCGTGTCCCACCCACACCTGAATGCCACGGTGCGCACTGTACACGGTCATCGAAACCTTGGAGCTGCAAATATATGGAGCCCGTTCAATTCAGGTGAACTGCCTCCCACATAACCTGAGGATAAACCTATCCCCCGACAAGTCAACCACTCAGATCAGCTGTGCTCCTGAACTAAAACAAAATTGCCCTTTTTTGTCCATTCAAATGTGTTCAGAGAAGCTTCCACAGATAATCATTTTATATTGGAATTCTAAGGTAGAGAGAAAACAGATGATTAACTGAAGAGAAATGAAGAAGGATGGATGGATGCATAATGGATGGGTGTTTGGATGATGGATGGATGGTTGGATGGATGGACAGACGGATGATGGATGTTGGATGATGGATGGATGAATGGCTGGATGGACAGATGGATGGATAGATGACGGATGGGTAGATAGATACATCATGGATGGATGATAGATAGACAGGTGGGTGGGTAGATGGATGGATGATGGATGATAGATGGATGGATGGGTGGGTGGGTGGATGGATGGATGGATGATGGATGGATGATAGATGGGTGGGTGGGTGGATGGATGGATGGATGGGTGATGGATGGATGCATGGATAGATGGGTGGGTGGGTGGATGGATGGATGGATGGATGGGTGACGGATGGATAGATGAATAGACAGGCAATGGATATACTTGACCTTGATTTTGTCACCTGGATAAAAAAGGCTTTAAAATATCTTAGGGAAGCTCTCTTTGCTTTTCTCCCCGGAGGATCACCCTTAAAGACCATGTCCTCTCAAGGGCCCCCTTTGTCATGAACTGCGAGCTAACTTACCACACTAAGATTCTAGGCTTTTCTCTGATAAAACAGAAGAGCGCTGTGGAGGAGGAGGTGAATGAGGGAAGGAAAAGAGGAACACAGGCAAACTTGATTCCATGCGGGTTCACTCGCTTAGACTACCCACATTCAAGTAACTTCTAGAAAGCTCCGTGTGCCCCTGAGGGAACCAGAACTTTTGTACGGTTCCCTCAGGGATGAGCAGACGCAGGGTGGCGTAGTTAAGAGCAGGGTCTGCACTCGATGCCCCACCGTCCCAGAGGGAGGGCCCTGGAGCCGGGGCCTCGCCCTCCAGGCACACAGCCAGGCCCGAAGCCATGTGCAACCAGGGGGCACGTCCCGGGCTAACGCCCCCCTGGGGTCAGCCGGCCTCGCTGCCGGCCTCGGGAGCAGAGAGGACGCGTGGGCGGCTTCACCGGGAGGCCCAGCGCCCGGGTTTGGTGGCTTCGGAGGTGGCAGGCTGGGGTCGGGGCTCTCGCCCTCCACCAGGACCCTTAGAAACCAAACAGATGCCCGTGGGGGCTGTTGGTTCTGCACGAGGAGTAACCGCGAGGCACCCGCGAGAAACCACGGGCACTTGGAGACGCCCTGGCTGCAAAACCGCGAGAAGCGGGCAGAACTCACCAGTGAGCCTCGCGGGATCAGGGGACCAGGGAAGACGCGGTCACGACGGTCTCTGAGCTGCACGCGCCCGCGGTGGCGGAGGACGTCAGCGTGCTTCCCCGCGCTGTTTCCGAGAGGAGCGCACGTTTGCGGCGCCCGTGCGAGGCGTGCCGCCCGCGGTCGGTGTGGGTTCCCAGCTCAGTTGTGCACAATCCTCATCTGGCGGAGTCCGTGCACACGGCTTCTGTACGGGGAACGGCGCCCCAGCCGTGAAGGGGGGGGTCCTAAGAGAGGTGTTCACTCCCCTCCCCCACCCCGCACACCTCACCCCCGTGCGTCACACGCCCGCTGAACGCCGGACGTCAGGTACTTGCTTTGTCTTTAAACGTATTTTATTTTGGAAAACTGTTGCAATAGTGGTCCTTCACCTAGATTCACCTTTCAACACCTGGCCATCTTTGCACTCACACACGGCCACACACTCACACACACGTGCTCCCGTGACCCCTGAGCCTGTCGAGAGGACATCTCGGACCCCACACCGTCCGCCGGGCCGACTTCAGTGCGTCCCCAGCGCGGCGACAGTCTTGGACCTGCCACAGTACAATTATGAAGCTCAGAGGGGCGTCCCTCCACGCCACTGCCCTGCAGTGCAGAGTCACACCCAGATTTGCCGCAGGGTCCCTGGCCTGGGGGACGTTCTCCACCCGCTGTCCCGTCTCTTCAGCCTCGTTTGGCTGGAGCCATCCTCCGTCTTCCTGTTTCCCGTGACGCAGGCGCCCCCGGAGGGTGTGGGCCGGGTGTCTGTCTAACTCCCCCCATTCGGGTCAGTCTGACGTCCCCTCACTGTCTGACCCAGGCTGTGTGTCCAGGGCAGGGACGGCCCAGAAATGACGCTGTGCCCTCAGGACACGGCGGCAGGGGACCAGGGACAGCAGGGTGACTTCTGAGCACTGGGTTAAGGTGGGGTCCCCTGGATTCTCCACCGTAAATGCGCCTCTTCCTTCCCCGGTACTTAGGAGGCTCCCCGCAGTGCACCCGCCCTGCCCCCCACAGACTCCCCACCAGGGCCGTGAGTCTGAGTAACTTGGTGTTTTCTCTGAATAGTCCCACTCTTTGCTTCATCAAGAGGAAACACACACCCCTGCCATAAGGGAAACACCAACGCCGTTTTTCTTTAAAGCAAAACAACAGAGACAGAACTTCTTAAAGTCAGCTACGTTCGCCCTCTGACTTGGAGTGGACGCTGCTCCCTGTTATAAAGGGGGCGTCACCACCTGTTGGGGACTTGATAGGGACCCATCCGAGCAGGGACGCCTCCCAGAACTACCCCTGCACCCGGGTTCGCTGTGTGCGGAGAGATGCCCGGAGGACTCTGCCCCGAGACACACGTGGACGCGGCGCGGCCGGGCCCTTCCGAGCAGGGCGACCCCACGCCCACTGGCGGCCCGGGGCCAATTCCTCAGCGGGACCCCTGGCAGCGCCCTGGGAAGGGTGCACCTGCCAGGCCTCTGCTTTCTGTCTCGGGTTCTCTCAGCTTCACACCCATGTCTCCTTCCGAACGGGCTCCTTCCTCCGTCCTGAGGAGCGCCCACCCACCGCTCACTACGCTGCGCGCCCCCCGGCTGCTCGCTGCGGACGCTGCTGCCAGGGCAGGACAGCACCCTGGACTTCCGGAGCCCCCATCGGCTCGCAAACGGGATGAAGACGGGGCGTCATGCCACGTCCGTCTCCCGGATCCTCCTCCTCGCTGGGGCCCAGACCCGCGCCCGGCCCGCAGCTGACCTCAGCAACCCCACAGCACACGTGAGCTCTGTGGTCTGTCTAGAGCTCAGGACAGCCTCACGTTTTCCAGAAAACCTCTCCCAGGGCATGAAACAGGTTTGTTTTTTTTTTAATGTTTATCTTTGAGAGGGGAGGAGGGTCAGAGAGAAGGAGACACAGAATCCGAAGTAGCTCCAGGCTCTGAGCTGTCAGCACAGAGCCTGACGCGGGGCTCGAACCCACAAACCGTGAGATCACAACCTGAGCCAAAATCGGACGCTCCACCGACTGAGCCCCCAGGTGCCCTGGAACCGATCTTTAAAACAGAGCTGCTCTGCTGGCGGTGAAGAGCCCGGAGCCCGCAGACCCACTCCGTCCCCTCTGCGACGACCCCTCCCCACTGCCGGGGAGCACGGAGTGCGGGCTGGACGGAGCCCCGAGGAGAACCCCCATTCTAGAACACGGCCTGGGCAGCCCAGAGAGGCCGGCCCGTGCGCCCGAATTCATTTACGTTTATTCTCGCAGACTCACTAACCACTTAGGAGGAAAGGCATTTATTAAGCAAATATCTCCCTGCACCCACCTCCCAGATCACCCCAGAATTCCCTTAGACGCTCCCACCAGCCGGCGCGTGGCGGTAAGATGGCGGTTAGCCCCGCGCCGCAGAGGACAAGGCTCGAGGCACCACGAGGTTTGCCAGGTTACCCGCCCGGGGGTTGGTGGAGCCACATGCAGCCAGGTGTCCCTGACCCACGGGGCCATGCATGCAGGCGGGACTGAGACCGGCCGACCGGGGGGGAGGGGAGCCCGTCGCGCAGGCCACCGTCCGGCCCTCTAACGGGACCCCTGGGGGGCCGTCAGGATCTCCTGAGTCTAACTCACAGGAAGGAACGCTGGGAAGAAGGCCCATGTTTGTCTGGACTTTGGTTCTTGTTCTGCTCTGGTGTGTTCTGACCCACTCCCCACGCACGAGAGTCTGTGAAGGTGGTGCTCCCCAGGGAAGTGTCCGGAAAGCATTTCCCGGGCACATGTGCCCCGAGGAAGAGCCCAGGCCTGCACGGTGGTCCCAGGACGCTTCCCTGCAGGCCACTCCAGAGGCTCCTGCAGGCGGGGCCCAGCCAGCGGCATGGCCCGTGCCTCACATGTGGCCGCAGCCAGGGAGCGGCGGGGAGGGGGAGGCGGAGACGGCCCCACAGACGCAGCAGATGCAGCCGCCCCTGCCCCCTGCCCCGGGGCTCGAGCAGGGAGCACAGCACGCGGTGACAGCACCTCCAGACTTTCAGCTAGTGGCGCCAAGGGCTCACAGGTCGGTCACATTCTGTTCAAGTGTCAGCTCTGGTGATGACTGCTGTGACCTGAGGCAACCTGCCTGCCTCTCTGAGCCTCTGAGGGCTACAGTCGCCACCTAACAGGTTTCTTGGAACAAGATTAAATAGGATAACACACGTGGGAAGCCTGGGAGACTGACGCACGGCCCTCAGCGTCGCTGGCACTAAAACAACCAGAAATTCGGGAGGGGAGAAGAGCGCGGGGTTTCGGGGATTCGCCGTGCGTGCCGATGTGCGGTGCCGTTCACGTGCGCGCCGTCCCGGAGCCTCCGCTCTCCGGGTCCAGGCGTGGTTTCTGCAGGTACCTCGGGTGCACGTGTCCAGACACACGTCCAGCTACCGCAGCCCCCGCGGGCCCAAGACCCAGGAGTTTTCAGGAGTCAGGATCCGAACCCGAGTTTGAACGCGCTCCTCCCTTGGATACCCTCTCCGCAGAGCAGACCTCCTGGCCGTTTCCACACGCCAGCCCGGGTCTGCAGGCAGCCCTGAGCCGCTCCGACCCCTCCCGGGGGAAGTGCAGATCTGGGAGTTTGGGGGTTCCCAGAGCAGCCGAGACGCCAGCCAGAGGCCAGCCAGTGGGGGCTGGAGTGAGAGGGGGTGCCTGAGCACACGGGCTCAGAGGCCAGGTAACGTACCCCCGGTCACACAGCTAGTGGACCGTGGACCCCAGGTCTGCCCTGACTGCCGCCTCCTGCACCCACAACCCAGCGTGAACGGGGCAGCGGGGGCCTGGAGGGGAGGCGGAGGGCGCACACGCAGAGCGTCCTCGGGACTTGCCGGCTGCCGTCTGGAAAATGCCTCTTGCAAAGTGACAGTTTCGCACAAGAGCAGAATATAAAACACCCACGTGCAGATATCTGCCTCCTGAGTGCCCAGCCCCCATTCGCTTTGACTTATGGAAGCGTTTCCTTTGCAACAGGAAAGTCTGAGCCTGGCTCCAGAAAAAGGGAGGCATCTTAATTTCAAGGCAAGTTAATTAAAATGCAATCCAAGCTGTTTGGAAATGACACAGAAATAGCCTTCAGTGCTTGGTGTCCGTCCCCACGGAAACGGACCGTCCCACCTCCAGCTGGCCGGCCAGCACGCTGACGGCCTCACGTCACCTTGGACTTCAGGGAGCTCAGCATGGGGTGCCGCCCGGCACTTCTGTTGTGAGTAGTCCGGTCTTTCCATCCTTTCTGTAAATATTAAAGGTGGAGGGGGCTTAGTCAGGCGGTATTTCGTTGAGGGTCCCAGCAAGAATCAAAGGCACATTAGAAAGAGGCGACTTGAGTAACAGTGAACAGAGGGACCGGAGAAGGTGAGGCAGAACTGAAGGGGGGGGGGCAAACGCCCCGGGCGGCCGGCATGCAGGGAGGGGGCAGCAGGTGCCAGCATCCGGGGAAGGGAGCCGCACAGCGAGGGCCACCGGACTGGAGCCGGGGCCGCGGCAGGAGCTCGGCAGAAGAAAACTGAGGAGACAAACACCCCAGCCTCTCTCCTCCCGCCCCCACCCCTGCCCTGCCTCCCGGGGGCCAAACCCAAGCCGAAGGTGGGGAGTTAGGAAGCCGCCCATCCAGTCCGCCTCCCGGGGGATGGAGCAGGGCTGGGAGGTCGGGACGGGTCCGAGGGCACACGGAGGACACCCAGCACGGACGGTCTCACCCAGCTGCAGGAGAGGGTCCCCCTGGGAAAATCGGGGTGGGCGGCCAGCAGATCTGCACAGCCCAGCTCAGCCCCCGGAGGTGCCCCGGCCCCGCGACGGCCTGAAACCCCAGGGGGCAGAACAAGCCCTGACTCTGACCACATCTCATCCTGAGACCTTGGAGGTCAGAAGACGACACGCTACAAAAGATGTGGTTTCTAGACTCATTTAAGTCACTCCCAACTTATCTCAGCACCTTCTCACCCACTGACGTGGCCGTGGCCCCTTCAGGAAGGTCACATGACTTCTGGGCTCAGTTTCGTCACCTATAAACTGAAGCCGTGAGGTCGAGGCCCAAGGACCAACCCAGAGAGAAGGGGGCAGGCAGGGGGCAGGCAGGGCGCAGGCAGGGGGAGTAAGGAGGGAGGGCAGAAAGGAAGAACGGGACCGCCTCTAAGGTTTCCGTCTCCTTCCTGATCCTCCGTCGGCCCGTAAAGGGTGGGGGCACAGTCACTGAGAGGCGGGAAGGGCCACCCCCGGTTCGCGTCCTTTGCTGTTGTCAGCTCTGTGACTAAAGAACTCTGGGTTCTCATGTCCCAAACCTTCCTCCTTGGAAAGTCGTCACCAGACGGGTCCCAGGCCGGCCGCCACCCATACCGGCCAGTTTCCTCCTTTGGAAGCCAACAGTCCTCCCTCCCCTTCTGCGCGGCGGGAAGCACAGAACCCGCGTCCCAGCGACGACCCCATTAAAATTCATTCTCTCCTTTCCTCTTTTCACTGTTTATTTTGCAAACAGAGACACGGTGTCTTAAAAGTCCAGGAGCTCAGACACACTTTTCCCGTGAAGCAGGACTGCTCTCCACTTTTCTATCTGAAAATGAAGCAAAATCTTCCTTCAAAAGACTTTTCATCTACGTGGATCTACTTTCTAGCGCAGGTGGGGACCTCACCCACGCGTCCCAGAGCCACAGACGCACGCCTCCTTCCCGGAGCCCCCCATGGCTCCCCTCCCCGAGTGAGCCCCCCACGGCGTGGCTCCCCCCACCCCCCGCCGAGCGAGTGCACACAGGACCCAGGAGGGAGCCCCGGGAACCAGCGGCTGTTCTGTCCCCATCGATGACAGCTGAACTCACCCTCAAGGAAAGCCCAGCAGCCTCTGGGGACCACTGCTTTAGAGATCAATGCAGAAGCCAAGGTTTCTTACACAGGACACAAAAAGCACTAACCAAAAAGGAAGACTGATACGTTGAACTTTATCAAAATTAAAACAACTTTACAAGGAGAACCAGACGCCACCGACACAGAGCTGAGCAAGAACTCAATATGTAAAGAACTTCTACAAATCAATAAAAAAAAAGACAAAGTAGTCAATTTTTTTAAAAAAGCCAAAACAATGAAGAGGCAACTTGCAAAGGACGTATGAGGCCAACGAGCACATGAAACAGTGCTGACCATGACCTTCCACCGAGGAAACCTGAAAACTGGGATGACACCCACGCCCGCCCGACCCGCTGAAATCCAGAACTACGGACGATGCCCACGGTGCAGGAACACGCCGCCGCCAGCACACGTGGCCGGCCGCCTGTCAGACTCTACAGAACGCGACCCCCCGGGGCCATCCTTCCCTGGGCGTGTGTGAGACACGCAGGTGCCCGTGTCCCTGACTCTGGGTCGCTCCCGGGGGCTCCAAAGCGAGAAGGCTCGTTTCTGAGCCGACCAGCGGCAGGGAGAGGGCTCCAGGGTCAGGCAGACTCAGACTCCGTGCAGGTTCTCCCCATCCCCCCCGTGACCTGAAACGGGGGGTTAACTTCGCTTTCTTCCTCTGTAAAATGGCCCTAACACGGGAACCAACTTTCACGGGTTTTGCAAGGATGTAACGAGCGTCATACGGTGAACACTTCAAAATGCTTAATATCATTAGCGTCGCCGGAGTCTAGGGCCAGGTCGTGTTCGTGCTACAATACAGAAAACTCAGACTATGTCTAACATCTTACACATACGGCTCTTCTGTTGGTTTTTGTGAGTTGAAAAGACACTCCTCTGTACCCTTTCTTGGGACAAAAGACGTGGGGAAGGTACCAATCCCAGGAAAAAAAGACGAGCTAAAACACGAGATGAACAGACTGTTCCATTGACCCGTTTCGCTGCGGAGACCACAGGCCGTGCGAGAGGAGAGCGAGCCCGTCTCCGCTCTCCCAAGGAGGCTGATTGATTCCACAGTCTCTCCCAGACTAAATTTGAGCAGAACTGAATTCCTTCTCCTGAGCACTTTTCCGTTCCTCTGATGAGCACGTTTCATGTGTGGAGGCTGGTCACCTCGTCTCTTCTCTTACATTCTTGCCGCCTCTGTTTATTGGCATAAGGGAGAGACCATAAACCGGCTCAGCGTGTTTTCCTTCTTATGTCTTTCATGTGTTATTTTGAGATCGAGAATGTGACGTGTGCGTTTAGAAAACGCCTACCTGCAGGAAAGGAAAACTTACAACAGCTGACATCGTTAACGTGGCCCCAAATAAACAGCAAGTAGCCTGCCCGGGAGAGTGCGGCCGCGGCCTTGACGGAGGGCGGGCTAGGGGTCTCGCTTCCCTCTTTCGCTTTCTTTCCTTTCTTCTCTTTCCTCCCTTCCTCTCTTTTTCTTTCTTTTTTCTTTTTCTTTCTCTTTCCCTGTTCTTTCTTCTTTCCTTCTTCCCTTTCTTTCTCTTTCATTCTTTCTTCTCTTTCTTTTTGTCTTTCTCTTTCTTTCCTTTCCTTTTTTCTTTCTTTTTCCTCTTTCTTTCCTCTCTTTCTCTTTCCTCCCTTTCTTTTTCTTTCTTTCGTTCTTTCCTTCTCGGTCTCTCTTTCTTTCTCTTTCTTTCCCTTTCTTTCTTTTAAGTTTCTTTCCTCCTTTTCTCCTTCTTTCACTCTTTCTTTCTTCTCTTCCCTTCTTTCCTTTCTTTCTCTCTCTCCCCCTCCCTCTTCCCACTTTCTTCTTCCCCCACATCCTCACTGGTGTTACCTTGAGAAATACGAGGCTGAGAGTCGATGCCGGCTGCATTACGACCAGAAGATGCCCAAGACCGGCTCACAGAAGCAGGAGAGGCCGGCTGCGGGTCAGGGCTCCTGCTCAGCTCCCACCGCCGGCACCTACCCTGTGGTCTGGACACACGACCTCGCCCCTCGGAGCCGTGCTTCCCTCTTCTGAGAAGAGAACGGCAGGGCCTGCCTCACAGCGTTGTCCGACACTGAAATGACACTGCTGGTCATGTGCCACCAGGTCTGCCCCAGGAATTCATCGCTGCCAGGACTGCTCAGCGCCCGGCTAGCACCTGGGAGGTGAGACCCTCACTTTCTGTTTTGCAGAAAGCACTAATGGCTACTATGGGTTTTATTCTTTGCATGAGTTCTTTTTCTCTGTGATGCCACGGAGTTACCACTTAGGAGGCGTTCCGGTGCAAGGACGGAATGCTCAGCTAGAGACGGGTTAAGTGATAAAAACATGTAATTGTATCATGTTTCTAAACGTCCCCGAGTAGGAGGTCCTGAGGGTGTCTTGGCAACACAGGCCCTTTGTGTCTTTCTGCTCCGCCACCCTCAGCTTTTCCCCCTCACGTTGTCCCCTCGTGGCCCCAGGACGGCTGCTGCAACACCAGCCACCTCAGACACAGTCCGTGGCAGGGACAGTAAAACAATGTCTTGTCACGACCCTTCACATGACTTCTTTTCTCTTATCCAGGAATAAAATTCTTCCCTGAAATTCTCTGACTTCCCCCTGGCTTTTTGCCGAGAACAGAACCACAGGGCAGCCCCCCGGCTTCACGGGAGGCAGGGAAGCATTTTTCTGGCCCCCGCGGGCCTTTGCAGCTGGAGAAAGGCCCTGGCGAGGACGGTGGCGCAGCTACCCAGTGGTGTCTGCCACAGGGCTGGCGCAGTGGCAACAACACGGGCCACCCTGCCCCATGCAGTGACAGAACTGGGTGCTGGGAAGGAGGGCAGCACCCTCACCTCACCTCCCTGGGCCCCGGCCTCCCCGCCCACTTCCAGCATGAGCCGGCCGAGCCCCCGGGCCTCGGAGCCCCCCAGCCTCCCCTGAACCGTGAACGGCTCAGAGCAGCCTCCCAGGAAGCAAGTGGTGCCATCGCTTGTAACCAGGTAAGAAAGAGAACACAGACTACGGGGGTGACTTGCTGGCCTGTCACATTGATTATGGGACAGCAGGCCTGCCAAAACCTCCAGGAAGGAGAGCGTTCCGACCGCACAGGCCCACGCCACGTGCTGACCCGCGGCTGCTCGAGCGGCCGAGGGAAGCGGGGGTTCCCGGACCAGGAGGCCAAGGGAGGACGAGGGGGAGCCGACGCCGGCTTGGAGGACAGACTGTGCCCGAAACACCCACCAGCGGCCTGTGGGCGAGCGCCTGGCACTCCAGCTGACACCCCGCAGAAACACGGCGCGCGCCACGTAAACAACACCAAGGGTTCGCTGGATGCGGTGAAGGAATAAATGAAATACATCTAACACCGTACACCCAAAACACTGTCATCTCGCCGTGTAACCAGTAGGAATAACTAATGAGATGCTTGGGATTCTTCTTTGAGAAGAAAGAAGCCCGGAGTCTTCGAAACGCAGCGTGTGCTCGCGCCCACGGGACCCCGCCCTGCACACCCCCGCCCACGGGGCCCCGCCGCGCACACCCCCCGCCCACGGGGCCCCGCCGTGCACACCGGTTCTCTCCGCAGCCACGTGCTGCTGGGGGCTGGCGTGGGTGGGGGCTCCCGCTCCCCATGGAGAGTGACGTGCAGCCCCCTCCTCTCACCGCCTCCGCCCCCCCTCCTTCCCTTTGCTTCCCTTCCTTCCTCCTCCCTCCTTCCTCCTCCCTCCTCCCTCCTCCTTCCTCCTTCCTTCCTCCTTTCCCTCCCTCCTCTCCTCATCCCTTCCCGCCCTCCTCCCCCCTCCCTTCATCC
>PJEM01016326.1:0-26211 GCA_004023845.1 Helogale parvula | reverse complement strand
CAGGGGACCATGGGGAGAGGAAGGGGGAAAGAGAGCGGGGATGAGTGAGGGACACAGATCAAGGGAGACTACTGAATACTGGAGACGAACCATGGACTGAAGGGGGAGGGGGGGAGGGGGTGATGGTCATGGTGGGGGGCACATGGGGGGAGAAGCACTGGGTGTTATATGGAAACTAATTTGACAATAAACTATTAAAAAAAAAGAACTTATCAAACTCAATACCCAAAAAGCAAATAATCAGTTAAGAAATGGGTAGAATACATGCATAGACACTTTACAAAGAAGACATATGAAAAGATGCTCAACATCACTCATCATCAGGGAAATATGAATCAAAACTACAATGAGATACCACCTCACATCTGTCAGATGGCAAAAATTAACAACACAGGAAACAACTGATGTTGGCAAGGATGCAGAGAAAGGGGAACACTCTTACACTGTTGGGAATGTAAACTGGTGAAGCCACTCTGGAAAATAGCATGGAGATTCCTCAAAAAACCGAAAATAAAAATACTCTATGACCCAGCAATTACACTACTAGGTATTTACCTAAAGGTTACAAAAATACTGATTCAAAGGACACGTGCACCCTGATGTCTATAGCAGTACTATTAAAAAGAGCCAAACTATGGAAAGAGCCCAAATGTCCATTGACTGATGAATGAATAAAGAAGATGTGGCCTATATATATATACACACATCATACACACACACATACACACAACGGAATATTAGTCATCCTAAAGAATGAAATCTTGCCATTTGTAACAATGTAAATGGAGCTAGAGTGCATTATGCTAAATGAATTAAGTCAGTCAGAGAACGACAAATACCATATGATTTCATTCATATGTGGAATTGAGGAAACAAAACAGATGAAGATAAGAGAAGGAAGGAAAAAAAAGAGTGGGAGGGAAACCATAAGAGACTCTTAACTTTAGAAAACAAACCAAGGGTTTGCTGGGGAGGAGTAGGAGGAGTATAGGCTAAATGGGTGATGAGTATTAAGGAGGGCACTTGTGATGAGCACTGGGTGTTATATGTAAGTGACATAGCATTAAGTTCTACTAAAACCAATATTGCACTACATGTGATCTAACTAGAATTTGAATAAAAACTTCAAAATAAACAATTTAAAAATGAAACAAAAGTGATAAGGTATACTGATAAGTTTTACCCTTGATATGACATAATGAGTATATTTTACATCTGTGGGCTTCCTCAAAAAAGAAAAAAAAAACATTACCCCAGTCTAACTATGAAATAAATATCAGATAAATCCCAACTGAGGGACATTCAACAAAATATCTGAAGAGTACTCTTCAAAATGTCAAGGTCACAAGAATTAAAGAAAGCCACAAAAGCACGATAGCCAAAAGGAAGTTAAGGAGATCTAACAACTAAATATAATGTGGTATCCCATAGGGGATCCTGGAATGGAAAAGAAATTAAGGAAAATCTTAGAAACTCTGAATAAGTACGGACTTTAGTTAATAACAATGTACCACTGTTGGTTCATTAATTTTAACAAGTATAACATAGTTACATAAAATATTAATAATAAGTGGAAACCGTGTAGGGCACACAGGAACTTACTGTACTGTCTATGCAATAATTCTGTAAATTTAAAACTGTTAATAAAATGTGTAAGTTTATTTAAAAGCAAATTGAGGGGTCTTTTATTACAGCACATTTTATGGGGATAAAAAACTAGAAACAAAAGAGCCTAAATGTCCATCACCTGATGAATGGATCCACCAGATGTGGTATATATATACAACGGAGTACTATATGGCAATGAGAAAGAATGAAATATGGCCATTTGTAGCAAAGTGGATGGACCTCGAGGGTGTCATGCTAAGCGAAATAAGTCAGGCGGAGAAGGACAGATACCACATGTTTGCATTCATAGGTCTAACAGGAGAAACCTAACAGAGGACCATAGGGAGGGGAAGGGGGAAAGAGAGTTGGGGAGAGAGAGGGATGCAAATCATGAGAGACTACTGAATACTGAAAATGAACCGAGGGCTGAAGGGGAGGAGGGAGGTGGTAATGGAGGAGGGCACTTGTGGGGAAAAGCACTGGGTGTTATATGAAAACCGATTTGACAATAAACTATTAAAAATACATGCACATAAATAGGAAAATGATTGACTATACTGTGGTATCATAGACTATTAAGCAACACAGAATATCACATACTTAAAAGTATGAGTGAGCTCTCTATCAATCGACTTGGAAAGATTTCCATTCTGTATTTTTACTAAGAAAAGAAAATGCAGAGAAATATAAAACTCTTATTTTGTAAAACAATGAGAAAATTTCCATATATATGTTTTTCTACTTCAAAGAATATGGAGAAGGTATGCAAGGATACACACTAAATTAGTAACATATCTCAGAGTAGGAAAATAGGGTTAGAGGAAAGAGGAGAGGGGTATATAAACAGGGCAGGGAAAGTAAGCAATAATTAAGTTGATAATTCATTATCAGTATACAACATCTATATAGTGTACTGATGCTTTGCAAATAAAAATGTAAGTCAGTGAAAAAAACAAGCAAATGGATAAGAAGGAGGAAAAGACATCTAGTTTAGATTGGCAGGATTTGATGAGGGTGGGGGATAAAAAGGAGGCAAGCAAGAAAAGAGAAACAGTACTCAAAGAAAATAGTATCAGTCATTGAGGCTGAGTTACCATCCTTTTCTTAATTTTACTGAGAGCTGCCCAAGTAGGTGAAAATATTGATTATCACAAAGGATGTGATGAGAATGACTGCTATTTCTTCCAATATCCTGGAGATTTTGTCCACCACAAACAGAAAGTAAACTCACCACTTCTTCCCCAACACTCCCCCCTCAAAACACATACATAAAAAAATGATGCCTAGAGTATCAAGAAGATTATTTATACACCACATTGTTCCCTTGGCCTTTTGAACAATGAGGCCTCACCAGGGATTTTGGAGTGCTTTTGATGAAGATGTGACACAGCTTTGATATCAAAGTCTACGGGAGGCAAAAATAGGAAGGGTCTACATTTCCAAGAAGTTAAATCAAATAACAGAGTGTAGGTTCCTGGTGTGCAAGATCAGAGACTCCCAAAGTGGCAGAATTGTAAAGTGGTTTAAAGGTCATCTAAAGTATCTACTTCAATACCTAATGCAGGCCCTATCTGAGATTCTACATCCTAGATTCTTGCACTAGGGTGGAAGGGGAAGGAAGGACATAATGTAGAAGAATCCCTAAGGATAAAAGAGATTGCTTTTCACTATAAACTCTTTCCAAGAATGAATAGTATCTCTTATATATTCCCTGCATAGCACCTAGGAACTCATGACCATGTATTTACATGGTTCCATGTTGAACATTTAGATACAATGGACATCGCAAATCATGTGAAATTTTTTAATAGTAGCTTATTTGCTAAGAGATCTCCCAGTAGCATCTGAAGTTATTTTCCATCAACAAAAAAAGTAGAGAACTTTCCCTAAATGATACTTTAGGCCATTTTCATGGTCAGATATTAAGAACATTGAGCCAATTGGCTCTATGAAAAAAAAAAATTTAGTAGAAGACCTTATTGGTAGGGGTTGAGTTAGAAAATTAATTACAGGGGCACCTGGGTGGCTCAGTCGGTTAAGCCTCCGACTTCGGCTTAGGTCAGATCTTACGCTCGTGGGTTCGAGCCCCGCATCAGGCTCTGTGCTGACAGCTAGCTCAGAGCCTGGAGCCTGCTTCCGGTTCTGTGTCTCCTTCTCTCTCTGCCCCTCCCCCTCTCATGCTCTGTTTCTCTCTGTATCAAAAATAAATAAAACATTAAAAATTAAAAAAAAAAGAAAATTAATTACAAACTTTTCTAAATTCTATGGGCATGCACAGTAAATGGAAGTCCCATTTTATAAAAACTTGATAAGAATTGTTGTGTAGTACCAAAAAATAATTAGAAGTGAACTTACTGAAGCTCCACGTGCACTGCAACCTTTCAAGAATATATCCACTGTATAACGTGAGCAACACCTCCACACACTCCAGGCCCAGTAAAAAGACTACTAGCTATGATATTGAGCAATATTTTTACACAGCACTCACCTTAAAACACAAGTGTAGAATCCACTGTCTTGTGCCTCAGCTGAGTGAAACCATATTGAATCTTCTTCTTTGCTCATCCTGACCTCTGAAAAGATGATGGGCTCTTCCAAATCACCTTTGTTTTTGTACCACATAAGCCTAAGCCCAGTGCTCTGGGCCATGCTATAGTTGGTGCGAATGTAACTGTAGAAAAGGGCGCATTTCACCCGTACTGGTTCACCTGCCAAAGCCATGTATGTCTTGAGATCCACTGACCAGTCAATGCAGCCATCCACTGAAAGAAAACCAGATTGGGCATGAAATGCCATGAGTATTGTTAATACTAATTATAAGAGCAACAGTTATTGCCAACATGTACTGAGGACTTACTGTGAGCCAGGCTTTACAGAATTTTCATGTCAATGCTTCATATAGATTACATCATGTAATCTTCCTAATGATCCTTTAAGATAGATGAGTATCCTCCATAGACCTGGGCAGATATGATCCCTGTTCTACCCCTGTGTCTTTGGGGAATTCCCACCTCTACAGTAAACTTTTGCTTGCAGTGAACTGGATCCTCTAAGGAGTTCCAGCACTGATGTGTATGTGGCTGTCCTGGGGCCCCACTGCAAGGTTCCAAGTCTGCCAGAATGGCCTGGCAAATGGATTACTCCTGTTAGTCATGTGGTAATGGCTTCACAGGATTGTGTAAGACTGAACTTCTAGGATGACACCAACATGTTGATTTTAGGTGACTTAAATTGTTTGGACAGAAGCCCCACAAAAGAAATACTTCTAGTGGACCCTTATACAGCCCAGGAGTAGCTCTGAGATTCACATTATTCTTATTTTACAAGAAAGAAAACTAACACTTAGACAAGTTTAGGGACTTTTTTCAAGGTCACATGGCTAATAAGTGGTAGAAAATCAGTCTCTGATTCTACAGACTGTGATTTTTATCCCTACCCATAGTGTCTCTGCCTATAATTGTGACAAGAATGACTGTGTCATTTATTTGCCTTTGAGAAAAGCTGGAAGCAGTAGGCACCTAAAGTGATTATTTGCTATTATCTACATGCCAGTTTTCCATGGTATGACCTACTAATAGTAGATATTTAATCACAGTTTGATTTCCTTTTATACCCTAAGGCCTGCCTCACTGTTTAGCTGGTATTTGCTCATGGGAATATATCATATTAATGTCAGCCTTAATCAAATAATATTAGGTGGGTGAATCTACCACTAAAGAAAGACATATAGAGTAAATTCCCCCTTTTCCAGAATGGCTCAAAATGAGACACTGGCTAATTTAATATGCTAGTCAACATAATTAGCATCGATATTCTACCTCCAATTACTTAATTTCAAAAAATTTCATCAAATTATGCTACCTTTCTTTATATTATTTGATTATCTTTTACAAAATAATCCTTTAATAGATTGTATAAATACTGGCACTTTAAATGTTTCACTTATAATCTTGTAAACTGATCTGCTTCTTTTTTAGAAATTGAGAACCCTGTAGCCCAATATGTTTATCTTTTAATGTCAGTTGACATGAAGCACAGGGATAAGTGCAATAATCAAGTGCAATAACTATCTTACCTCCAGATTTTTCTTTCTCTATACAAGGGTTCTTTTAAAAAAAATAATGTGTATTTATTTTTGAGAGAGACAGAGTACGAGTGAGGGAGGGGCAGCAAGAGAGGGAGACACAGAATCCAAAGCAGGCTCCAGGCTCTAAGCTGTCAGCACAGAGCCCAATGTGGGGCTCAAACCCACAAATCATGAGATTATGACCTGAGCCAAAGCCGGATGATTAACTGACTGAGCCACCCAGGTATCCCCTCTCTATACACGGCTTGATCTGGGGTTCAAAGATACACAAGGTGGGTACTTGGATAGACTTCAAGGTTTTCGTGCCTATTTGCATAGTTATACTTTTCTGGGGAGATGTTCCACAGCTCTTTAACAGATCTTTGAAGGGGTGTACAGCCTAAGAAAGTTTTTGAACTCTGTGGATTCTGGAATCTCTGACTTCATTTTTCACTGCTCTGCTACATATGGGATTTTATTATAAGCTGCCTCAAATCCTCTTCTGTATGAAAAATATTTATTAGAAATAGATTAATAATCAAATAAATACCTCTTTCTAAATTTATGCTGAAGGGCATTTGAACTTTCTTTGAGGATTCAGAAGGCACCAGATTCACCACTATGGATTTTGATGATCATTGTGCACTGTTGAAGGCAAGGAGGCACAACCAGATTAGACCAAATATGTCTTGATGACAAGCTATTTTTTGAGGGGGAGGGAGTTTTTTAATTCACTCCCTGATATCGGTTGTTTACCTGTCATGTATCAGTCTCATAACTGTCAATAATACAGAGAGGGAATCTACATTAGTTAAACTTTCTGAGTCAAGGTAAATTACTGGCAATACATCTCTGGATTAAATGTAGGCTTAATATTTATTATTTTGAGGTACCTGGGTGGCTCAGTCACTTAAGCATCTGACTTTGGCTCAGGTCATGATCTCACATTCCGTGGGTTTAAGTCCTGCATTGGGTTCTGTGCTGACAGCTCAGAGTCTGGAGCCTGCTTCGGATTCTGTATCTCCCTCTCTCTCTGATCCTTTCAAGCTTCCACTCTGTTTCTCTCTCTCTCTCTCTCTCTCTCTCTCTCTCTGTCTCTGTCTCTCAAAAATAAATAAGATTAAAACATTAAAATAAGCATTGTTTTATCATCTATAAGTGAATTTTATATTCCATTTTATGGATTATCTCTGACACTGTTCCCATGCAATGAACAGCAACAAAAACCTAGGGTGATTTAAAAATACTATATAATAATCCAGTATTCCCCCCCAACCCTAAGATGCACAGCAAATTACCAAATTTGGCTTAACAAAGTAGCTTCAACCTCTGTAATTACTTAATATGAAAAAAGAAAACTTTTGGAATGTTTTTTTTTTCTATTTGTTCCCTAAAGCCCTTTAGTTATTTCCTTTAAATGATCTGCTGTATAATCTACACCTTTACGATGTTAACAGGCTGGTCCTTAGTGACAGGACATGGTTGCTACTGAAGATAATCAAAATACCTATTCCTGAGACACAATGATCATGCTCAAAGGCAGTTGAAGACATTTAACAGTCTTTACAATTATCGTTATCATACAGACCTTGAGACTATGCTGAGAATTCATCTCCTTGTAACTACTACCTTAGCAAAATGTATTTGATTTAATAGATTCATAGTTCCTTTCCCTCTGTTTTCTTGTTTAGTTAGCAAAGAGGGAGTATTTAGTTATAAGTTAGTCAATAGACAAAAAACAACCTTGCAGTAGTGGGAAAAACAATTTCCAAATGTTATCCCTTTTAATCTTTTCCTTTAGCGTCCACAATACAAGGTTACAATATAAGGTATTTTGAGAGACCTGAGGAAATCTTCCCCAAAAGCAGACAAAGGGTATAATACCAAGGATCCATGAAGGACCATCTGCCACCAGATATTTTCCCACACTGAATTTTCATCAGTAGAAATCCTTTCCCATGAGTTAAAGCATTATAGTCTTATACCTAGAAAGTATTAGACCATTACTAGATTCCAACATGATGGTATGGTTTATTTCTCTTGGATTGCTATTCCTAGGACACAAATTGAGAGTGAGGCAAAAGGGGATAGAATACGAGATAGTACATTTAGTTTTTAGATTTGAGAGTAGTGAAGCAAGCAAGAAGTGTGTACTGTGGTAAGAGACCTAGAAAGAAAGGTGACAAGGCAGCATGAAGGAAGTAAAACTGTGACGTTAAGGGAGAAGTACTAAAAGGTGCAAGAGGGTCACAAAAAGGCAGGAAGAAGAGAAAGGTCACATACAATTCAATTAGCCAAGAGTTGTTGCAGGAATCAAAGATGGTGCCACCAGAAGATACTACTGCAAGTCAAGTTTCTATCATGAAAAGGAGTTTGCAACAACATGCCACACTTTCAGAGCCCCTCACATGTTGACAACTTATTTTTTAATAGTTTATTGTCAAATTGGTTTCTATATAACACCCAGTGCTCTTCCCCACAAGTGCCCTCCTCCATTACCACCACTTCCCTTCCCCCTGCCCCTCCCCCTTCAAACCTTGGTTTTTTTCATTATTCAATAGTCTCTCAGGTTTTGCATCCCTCTCTCTCCCCAACTCCTTCTCCTCCCAATGGTCCTCCATTAGGTTTCTCCTGTTCTCCTGTTAGACCTATGAGTGCAAACATATGGTATCTGTCCTTCTCCACCTGACTTATTTCGCTTAGCATGACACCCTAGAACATGTTGACAATTTATACATACTTGGCAAATACAGAACTGTGATGCGGTTGACAAAGGTGCAGACTATGGACAGTTGGGACATAGTGGAATTAAGTAGCCCCAGAGGAAGACAACCTGCAACCTTAATCTCATCAACACAGGACTATAGTCCAGAGTGATCCAGTACCATTCTGTTCATAACTCCTGCCACATCTACTTAACTTGGACCCCAAAGGACTCCTGAGAAATGTGGTTTCTGGACAGACCAGCTTCTCCCACAGATGATTTGAGAACTGAATTTCACTGACCAGCCACAAGTGTAAATAGAGGCACTACAAGAAGGGAAACACTTTTCCCCCCAAAACAGTGAAATTCTACAGTTGGATTGAAGCTTGCTACAGCACAAGCCCATCAAAAGTATAAGTGAAGTTGTATCTCAGTGTGGTTTTGATTTGTATTTCCCTGATGCTGAGTGACGCTGAACATCGTTTCATGTGCCTGTTGGCCATCTAGATGTCCTCTCTGGAGAAGGGTCTGCCCAAGTCTTCTGCCCTACAATGGAATACTACATGGCAATGAGAAAAAATGAAATCCGTCCATTTGTAGCAAAATGGATGGACCTAGAGAGAGTCATGCTAAGCAAAATAAGCCAGGCAGAGAAGGACAGATACCATATGTTGTCACTCATAGGTCTAACAGGAGAAACCTAATAGGAGACCATGGGAATGGGAAAGGGGGGAAAAGAGTTGGGGAGAGGGAGTGAGGCAAATCATGAGAGACCTTTGAATGCTGAGAAGAAACTGAGGGCTAAAGAGGAAGCAGAAGGGGTCGGGGGGTGATGGTAATGGAGAAGGGCACTTGTGGGGAAGATCACTGGGTGTTATATTGAAACCAACTTGGTAATAAACTATTAATAAAAAAAAGTATAAGTTAGTGCATACCTGTTCTCTGCTTCACAATAACTCAATATGGTTATAAATATTCCCACCATTCCATTAGAAAAGACATCCTATTTCTAAATTATCCATTCTCTGTTCACTCTTAAGTCTTATGAATTCAAGTATTTTAAAAAACTGTATTTCCTTAGATTCTCATCTCTATTCTCTAGATTTACATTTCTGTAAAACCCAGGTCTCCATTTTAGTCATTTTCATTCCAATCTTCCAAACAAGTGTGTTCTTAGGAATTGTGACATGAAGATTCAAGGAAGAGGGGGACGAAAAAACATATAAAGGGACATACCAGTGTCCATGCAATTTGTTTTTTTAAGAGGAGATTCCTAGGGATAAAAGCTAATACAATCCCATTGAAAATACCCTGGGTGACAAAAGAAAATCTAGAAAAGCTTGGCTTCCTCCTCAATACAACCAGGAAAGAAAAATCTGCCACACCTTCCTGCTGTGAAAACAAAGCCCTGAGAAAAATTTATTAATCCCTAAAAGAAGATAAGATGTTATTGTCAACAATGATTATAATATTATTTTGGAGAAACAAATATTGTATACAGTAAAATTACAGACTGTGATGGTTATGTGCATTACAATTTTTATTGGGGTATAAGACATATAGCTATGTATAGAATTGCCAATTCGGGACTTCTACCCCAAGTTGGAAATCTGTTTAGGTAAAATGGCTAATTAGCACAGGAGAAAATATGCAAGTTCCAGATATCTAGATGACATTCATCACAACCTAAGTACATATGGGTACTAGTTTATTATGTGTTCGTGATTAATAAATCCATTCATTAAACCACGTGTTTTCTTGTAACTATGTCAACTATATTCTTTTCGTTTTTACAGCAACTCTCCTGTTTGTGATCAACAGGACAATTGTTGGGGGTAATTCATCAAATCACCACTAGAGGGGGAGCTGTTCAAGTTTTTTGTGCAGCACTCACATTTTCTGCACTTGACCTCTAAAAAATTAAGAAATTGGTATCTGCCAACCACTGGTTGCTGGGGAGGGAATCACAACACACTTCTGGGGATGCACCACTGTAGGTGATAGAGGGAGCCAAAAGTTGAGCATGCAACTGAATTCTTGCTCAAACTGGTAACCAGGTTACATACACAGCAGGTGGATGACCCAGTACAGAAAGATGCAACAGCAGCCACTGGTATTATTTGAGCTCTTAGTACAGGACAGTTAGGGGCTGTGATAGGTGCTTTGCCTTCATTTTTCTCATTTCATTATCATATTAACTCTGGGAGGTAGGAACTCTTATCATTCCCATTTTACTGAGGAGGAAAAAAAAAGACTCAGTGTTTAAATGACTTGCTCAGGGTCACGCAGGTTGTGGTGGTCATGTGTGAATCCCAACACAGGCGAGTTGGACTCCAGAATTTATGTTCCTTATCACTGCGTGTTCTATATACCGTCTCCTAAACTCCTCATCCTAGCTCATGAGCCATTAAAATATTAAAATTTGCTTGATGCTATCCAAACTGTTATATGTATTCCAAAGAACACATGCCTGTCCTAGAGAGTAGACCTTTCCAGCTGAGTGATAATCTATCCTCAAATAATAACCACTGTGGGAATAATAGCCATTAAATAATGCATGTCAATTATTTATCAATGAATTACACTCAGTACTTACAGAATAATGCATTCTTTTTTAAAAAAATGTTTTTTAATGTTTTTTTTAAATTTGTTTTTGAGAGACAGTGCGAGCAGAGGAGGGTCAGAGAGAGAGAGAGACAGAATCTGAAGACAGGCTCCAGGCTCTGAGCTAGCTGTCAGCACAGAGCCTGATGTGGGGCTCGAACCCACAGACTGTGAGATCATGACCTGAGCCGAAGCCTGATGCTTAACAGACTGAGCTACCCAGGCGCCCCCAGAATAATTCAAATTATTAAGAATTTGTGTACTTGATTTAACCTCTGAAGATCAGATCTAAAACTTCAATCAATTTTATCTGACCCACATCGATTTATTTAAAATTAAATATTTAGGGATTATCACCAAATTCCTAAAATTATAATCTAGGAATAGAGTTGTGTGTTTATTTTAACATTTGCATTTATGTATTATAATTATTAAACACAATGTTATTCTTTTTATTCTTAATATTTTAATGTGGGAGTTAAATGCCTTCTATTTCTCTCAGTTCTCCCCCAAACACACACCTAAAGACAAGTTCCTTTGTATTTATACCCATCACAGTGAATATTATCTGCTTCAAGTGGGCAGCCCCAAGCACAAGAAGTCAAACACTTTAAGAAGTAAATGGCTTCTGCCCTTACTCCTAGACTGATGCCTACTTGCCCCGAGGCTGGAAATATGGACAGAGCTATTTCATCATTTTAAAAATAAAGTTCTGTCAGTAGAAAAAACCATCATCTGTGCATCAGTATCCAACAATAGAGAAAATATTCCCCACTCCGGCTCTATAAATACAATGAATGATTATTGCTTTAGGGTTTTTTTTTTATTTTTAATAGTTTATTGTCAAATTGGTTTCCATATAACAAGGTGCTCTTCCCCACAAGTGCCCTCCTCCATTCCCACCACCTCTTTTCCCCCTCCGCCTCCCCCTTCAACCCTCGGATTCGTTTTCAGTATTCAATAGTCTCTCAGGTTTTGCATCCCTATCTCTCCCCAACTCTCTTTCCCCCTTCCCCTCCCCATGGTCCTCCATTAGGTTTCTTCTGTTCTCCTGTTAGACCTATGAGTGCAAACGTGTGGTATATGTCCTTCTCTGCCTGACTCATTTCACTTAGCATGACACCCTCGAGGTCCACCCACTTTGCTACAAATCGCCATATTTCATTCTTTCTCATTGCCATGTAGTACTCCATTGTATATATATATATATATATATGTATATATATATATATATACACCACATCTTCTTGATCCATTCGTCAAGTGATGGACATTTAGGCTTTTTCCATGATTTGGCTATTGTTGACAGTGCTGCTGTGAACATTGGAGTACAGCACTGCTAAGGATTTATCCAAGGGATACAAAAGTGCTTTAGGTTTAAAAAAGCATTTCTACACTTTTTATGAATTGGATTATACGGTTTCCTTTCACATTTTTACCCCCTACCATTCGTCAGTGAAAAAACTCTGCCTAAATGAAGTCTTTCATCTCATTTCAACCTAGTTATTATACTTAATAATGGGCTGGCAACCATCTTCATTTCCCTTTCATTACAGTATCTGTGCTATGCTTTGTCAAGATCATTTCTTAGATATTTACTCGACAAATGAGCCTCAATTATGATCTGGAGGTGAAGCCACGTCACACATTACAACCAACTCCTCAACTTCTGATTACCTAAGGCCTGATGAGAGCTTCCTTGGGAATTAGTCACTAGCCAGGAGTCCTTCTCAGATGCACTGATGTTAATTTGGAGGCTGCAGCAGCAAATGAGCCTGTGGAAGACAGGGAATCAGCACTGCCAGCCAACAACTCTAGCAAGCTTTCTGCTGCCCCCACAAATCCAGAATGCTTGGCAGTGAGTTTATCTCCCTTGCCAAATCTGCTCCACCTCCAATGTTCGCAATTATCCAAATCTAAATCTTTCAAAATCATCCCTGAATCTTGCCTTTCCCTTCCCACTGACCGACCCCTACTCCTCCCATAAGACATTAAAGCTTCTCATTTCTGAAAAGTTAAGTTATTGCCCTTCTCTCCATCTCATACATGTGAAAGTCCTGGTCCTTCTCATATCTTGTTTGGACTATTGCAATTCCCTTCTAAATGATTCTCCAACCTTCTCATTCCAAACTGTTCTTTAAACTGCTACCAAAGTGATCTTTCTAAAGTATATGATCAAGTCCTTTCACTGCTCAAAACCTTCAGTGACTCCCAGTATGCAAATCCCTAAGCCTACCTCTCCTGGCTCTCCCTAAACTCCTTGTCTTTTCTGCCCCCTCCTTATTATTCTTCACATCCTACACTTCAGTCAATACTCACCTTCTCTGAATATGCCAATCACTTCTCTCTGCCTTAGCTCTTCTGGTTTCTTCCCCTAGAATACTCTTGCTTCTGTGCCTATCTATTGAGATCCTACTAATCCTCCAACATCCAGCTTCAAATGCCACTTCTTCTATGAAACCGTACTTTATTGCTCCATGTGAATCCTTTCCCCACACCATATGTTTGTCTACACATCTTCCCAGTTAGATGGGCATCTCATTTACTCTGTATTCCTAGGACAAGGTCCAGTATACTGTACATAGTAGGCACTCCTTAAACCTTTATGGAATGAAATCATGTGGGGGTTTTTTCCTCTCGTTTACTAATAATTGAGGGCTGTTTGTATTTATCAAAGACCTTAAGATTCCTCCTACGGCTACCCACCACCAAAAGCAGTGATGTGCCCAAACTCTGATAGGAATGTCAAGAGATAAACCCCAAAGTACAAAATGTGATTACAATAACAAATGACTCCCATCTTTCCATTAGCCAGAGTCACTAGAAACAGGAATAACAAAATAAACTCTATACCACATCCCTGTCCCAGAACTCACAATTCTCTGGTAAGTCAGCCAAAATCACCAACTCTACTACCCAAGCTCTTCCAAATCAGACATCTTGCTCTTGACAGGCTGACCTCCTCCCTCCCAGTCCTACACTAGCCCTGCATGTCAGATAACAGGTATGCTGTGGGCCCTTGCCCACTCAGCTCTTTCCTGTCTGTACCCTCATACCATTCCTCCCACCTTCCATATCTCCCCAAACAAATCTTAGTCATGCCCAGACTTTAGTTCACCTAGGTGTCAAGTTAGGAGTGGCATCCTTGTTTTCCTATCATTAATTGGCACATTAGTTCAACGTCAGAGGCTCCTGGTGGGACTTTTTTTTTATTTTTCATTTCATCTCTCTCCTCAAGTACCTCATGGACCAGACACTTAGTAGGTCTTTTTTTGGGGGTAGATCTTACTAAATGTAGTTCTATATATTCTCATTACATGAGAGCTTGCACAACTAAGTGCTAGTGAGTGAACTGCTTTGGTTCATTAATTTTCACATTAGCTATAGCACCAAACTTTGGACTGATGAGCACCTTTTCTAAAACATCCAAATCTGCATGCAAAAATTCTCAACAAGATACTAGAAAATCAAATTCAACAGCATATGAAAAGAATTATTCACCATGATCATGTGGGATTCAGTCCTGGGCTACAGGGCTCATTCAATATTTGCAAATCAATCAATATGATACATAACATTAATAGAAGAAAGGATAAGAAACATATGATCCTGTCAGTAGATGCAGAAAAAACAAATGACAAAATACAGCATCCATTCTTAATAAAAACCCTCAAGAAACCCGGGATAGAAGAAACATACTTAAACATCATAACCATATAGGAAAATCCCACATATAATATCATCCTCAATGGGGAAAAACTGAGAACTTTCCCCTGAGATCAGGAACACGACAAGGACGTGCACTCTCACCACTGTTGTTTAACATAGTGCTGGAAGTCCTAGCCTCAAATTGGCAAAGAAGAAGTCAAACTTTCACTTCTGGCAGGCGACATGATAATCTACATGGAAAACCAAAAATATTCCACTAAAAGACTCCTAGAACTGATACATAAATTCAGCAAAGTCACAGGGTACAAAATCAATGTACAGAAATTGGTTGCATTTTTATACACCAACAATGAAGCAACGGAAAGAGAAATAAAGAAACTGAACCCATTCAGAATTGCACACAAAAAACATAAAATACCTAGTAATCAGCCTAACCAAAGATGTAAAAGATCTGTATGGTGAAAACTACAGAAAACTTATGAAGGAAATTGAAGAATACACAAAGAAATGAAAAATATATCACATTCTTATGGATTGGAAGAATAAATATTGTTAAAGTGTCAATACTACCAAAGCAATCTAAATGTTCAATGTAATCCCAATTAAAATTGCAGTGGCATTCTTCTCAAACCTAGAACAAATAATAGTAAAATTTGTATGGAACCATGAAAGACCCCAAATAGCCAAAGTAATATTGAAGAAGAAAACCAAGGTGGGAGGCATTACAATCCCAGACTTTAGCCTCTACTGCAAAGCTGTCATCATCAAAGCAGTATGGTACTGCCACGACAACAAACACATAGACCATTGGAATAGAACAGAGAACCCAGAAATGCTCCCACAAATGTATGGCCTCTTTGACAAAACAGGAAAGAACATCCAACGGAAAATTGATAGTCTCTTTAGCAAACGATGCTGCGAGAACTGGACAGAAACATGAAGAATGAAACTAGATCAGTTTCCTACATTATACACAAAAGTCAACTCAAAATGTATGGAGGTCCTGAATGTGAGACAGAAAATCATCAAAACCTTAGAGGAGAAAGCAAGAACCAACTTCCTTGACCTCAGACACAGCAATTTCTTATTCAACACATCTCCAAAGGTAAAGAAATTAAAAGCAAAAATGAATTATTGGGATATCATCAAGATACAAAGTTTCTGCACTGCAAAGGAAACAATCAACACAACTAAAAGGGAACTGACAGAATGGGAAAAGATATTTGCAAATGACATATCAGATAATGGGCTAGTATCCCAAATCTATAAAGAACTTATCAAACTCAACACCCAAAAAACTAATAACCCTGTGAAGAAATGGGCAGAAGACATGAATAGACACTTTTCCAAAGAAGACATCCAGATGGCTAACAGACACATGAAACGATGCTCAATGTCACTCATAGTCAAAGAAATACAAATCAAAGCCACACTGAGATACCACCTCACACCAGTCAAAGTGGCTAAAATTAACAAATTATGAAACTACAGATGATGGTTAGGATGTGGAGAAATGGGAAACCTCTTGCACTGTTGGTGGGAATGCAAACTGGTACAGCTACTTTGGAAAACATTGTGGAGGCTTCTCCAAAAATTAAAAAATAGAACTATTCTATACCCAGCAATAGCACTATTAGTAATTTGTCCAAGGGATACAGGAGTGCTGATGCGTAGGGGCACATGTACTTCAATGTTTATAGCAGCACTTTCAACAATAGCCAAATTATGGAAACAGCCTAAATGTCCATCAACTGATGAATGGATCAAGAAAATGTGGTTTATCTACACAATGGAATACTACATGGCAATGAGAAATAATGAAATCTGGCCATTTGCTGCAATGTGGATGGGACAGGAAGGCATTATGCTAAGTGAAACAAGGCAGTCTGAAAAGGACAGATATCATATGTGTTCACTCATATGTGGGTCTTGAGAAACTTAACAGAAGACCATGAGGGTAGGGAAGGGGAAAATAGTTACAAACAGAGAGAGAGGGAGGCAAACAACAAGAGACTCTTAAATAATGAGAACAATATGAGGGTGGATGGAGGGGTGGAGAAGAGGGGAAAAATCGGTGATGTGCATTGAGGAGAGCCCTTGGGATGAGCACTGGTTGTTGTATGTAAGCCAATATGAAAATATGTTATTTTCATTAAAAATTCAATTAAAAGAATAAAATGAAAATATAATAAAATAATAAATAAAACATGCAAATCCGCAATCTCTATCAAAATAACACCAGCATTCTTGACAGAGCTAGAAAAAAATCCTAAAATTTGTATGAAACCAGAAAAGACCCCGAATAGCCAAAGCAATCCTGAAAAAGAAAACCGAAGCTGGAGGTATCACACTCTTGGACATCAAGACATATTACAAGTCTGTAGTCATCAAGACAGCATAGAACTGGCACAAAAACAGACACTCGGATCAATGAAACAGAATAGAGAACCCACAAATGGACCCACAAATGTATGACCAACTAATCTTTGACAAAGCAGGAAAGAAAATCCAATAGAATAAAGACAGTCTCCTCAGTAAATGGTGCTGGGAAAACTGGACAGCAATGTGCAGAAAGATTAACCTTGACCACTTTCCTACACCATACACAAAATATAACTCAAAATGGATGCAAGACTTAATGGTAGAATAAGAAACCATCAAAATCCTAGAGGAGAAAGCAGGCAAAAACCTCTTTGACCTCAGCTGCAGAAAGTTCTTGCTTAACACATCTCTGGAGACAAGGAAAACAAAAGCAGAAATGAACTATTGGGACCTCATCAAAATAAAAAGTGTCTGCACAGGGAAGAAAACAATCAGCAAAACTCAAAGGCAACTGATGGAATGGGAAAAGATATTTGCAAATGACACATTAGATAAAGGGTTAGTATCCACAATGTATGAAGAACTTATCAAACTCAACACCCAAAAAACAAATAATCCGGTGAAGAAATGGACAAAAGACATGAATAAACACTTCTACAAAGAAGACATCCAGATGGCTAACAGACACATGAAAAAATGCTCAACATCACACTTTATCAGGAAAATACAAATTAAACCGACACCGAGATACCACCTCACTCCAGTCAGAATGGCTAAAATTAACAACTCAGGCAACAACAGATGTTAACAAGGATGCGGAGAAAGAAGATCTCTTTTGCACTGCTGGTGGGAATGCAAACTGGTGCAACCACTGTGGAAAACAGTATGGAGGTTCTTCAAAAAATTAAAAATAGAACTACCTTAAGACCCAGCAATTGCACAACTAGGTATTTATCCAAGGGATACAGGTCTGTGCTGTGTCAAAGGGGCACATGTACCCCAATGTTTATAGCAATGTTGTCAACAATAGCCAAAGTATGGAAAGAGTCCAAATGTCCATCAAATTATGAATGGATAAAGAAATTGTGGTATATACATACAATGGAATATTCCTTGGCAATGTAAAAGAATGAAATCTTGTGCCATTTGCAACCATATGGATGGAATTATAGGGTATTATGCTAAGCAATCCTTTTCATATATCATATGACCTCACTCATATGAGGACTCTTAGACAAAAAAAAAACAGCTGAACATAAGGGAAAAGAAGCAATAATAATACAAAAACAGGGAGGGGGACAAAACATGAGACTCTTAAATAAAAAAAACAGAGGGTTGTTGGAGAGGTTTTGGGAAGGGAGATGGGCTAAATGGGAAAGGAGCATTAAGGAATCTACTCCTGAACTCACTGTTGCACTATAAGCTAACTAGCTTGGGCGTATATTTAAAAATAAAAAATAACAGGGGCACCTGGGTGGTTCAGTTGGTTAAGCGTCCAATTTTGACGCAGGTCATGATCTTCTGGTTCATGAGTTAGAGCCCCACATCAGGCTCTCTGCTGACAGCTCAGAGCCTGGAACCTGCTTTCAATTCTGTGTCTCCCTCTCTCTCTCTGCCCCTCCCTGCTTGTGCTCTGTCTCTCTCTGTCTCAAAAATAAATACCCATTCTTCTCAAACTATTCCAAAAAACAGAAATAGAAGGAAAACATCCAAACTCATTCTACGAAGCGAGCATCACCTTGATACTCAAACCAGACAGAGACCCAGCAAAAAAAGAGAACTAAAGACCAATATCCTTAATGAATAAAGATGCAAAAATATTCAAGAAGATACTAGCATATCGAATTCAACATCATATAAAAAGAATTATCCATTACGATCAAGTGGGATTCATTCCTGGGTTACAGGGATGGTTTGCAAATCCATCAATGTGATACATCACATTAACAAAAGAAAGGATAAAAAACATATGATCCTGTAGATAGATGCAGAAAAAGCATTTGACAAAATACAGCACCCGTTCTTAATAAAAACCCTTGAGAAAGTCGGAATAGAAGGAGCTTACCTAAACATTATAAAAGCAGTTTATGAAAAGCCCACAGCTAATAACATCCTCAATGAGGAAAAACTGAGAGCTTTCCCCCTGAGATCAGGAACACGACAGGGGTGTACACTCTCACCACTGTTGTTTAACATAGTGCTGGAAGTCCTAGCATCAGCAATAAGACAACAAAAGGAAATAAAAGGCATCAGAATCGGCAAAGGAGAAGTCAAACTTTCACTTTTCACAGATGACATGATACTCTACATGGAAATCCCGGCAGACTCCACCAGAAGCCTTCTAGAACTGATCAATGAATTCAGTAAAGTTGCAGGATACAAAATCAATGTACAGAAATCAGTTGCATTCCTATACACCAAAAATGAAGCAGAGGAAAGAGAAAAAAAAAACTGATCCCATTCATGATTGCATGAAAAACCAAAAAATACCTAGGAGTAAACCTAACCAAGGATGTAAAAGACCTATATGATGAAAACTATAGAAACCTTATGAGAGAGATTGAAGAAGACCAAAAAATGGAAAAACATTCCATGCTCATGGCTCAGAAGAATAAACATTGTGAAAATGTCATTACTACCCAAAGCAATCTACACATTTAATGCCATCCCCATCAAAATTGCACCAACATTCTTCTCAAAGCTAGAACAAACTGTCCTCAAATTCATATGGAACCACAAAAGACCCCGAATAGCCAAAGATATAGTGAAGAAGAAAACCAAAACGGGAGGCATCACAATCCCAGACTTTAGCCTCTACTACAAAGCTGTCATCAAGACAGTATGGTATTGGCACAAAAACAGACACATAGACCAATGGAATAGAATTGAGAACCCATAACTGGGCCCACAAATGTACGGCCAATTGATTTTTGACAAAGCAGGAAAGAGTATCCAATGGCAAGAAGACTGCCTCTTTAGCAGGTGGTGCTGGGAGAACTGGACAGCAACATGCAGAAGAATGAAACTAGACCACTTTCTTACACCATACACAAAAATAATCTCAAAATGGCTGAAAGACCTGAATGTGAGACAGGAAACCATCAAAACTCTCGAGGAGAAAGTAGGAAAAACCTCCTTGACCTCAACAGCAGAAATTTCCTACTCGATACATCCCCAAAGGCAAGGGAAATGAAAGCAAAACTGAACTCTTGGGACCTCATCGAGATAAAAAACTTCTGCACAGCAAAGGAAATAATCATGAAAACTAATATGCAACTGAAAGAATGGGAAAAGATAGTGGCAAATGACATATCAGATAAAGGGTTAGTATCCAAAATCTACAAGGAACTCACCAAACTCCACACCCAATAAACAAATAACCCAGTGAAGAAATGGGCAGAAGACATAAACAGACACTTCTCCAAAGAGGACATCCAGATGGCCTACAGGCACCTGAAAGGATGATCAACATTACTCATCATAAGGGAAACACAAATCAAAACCACACTGAGATACCACCTCATACCCGTCAGAGTGGCTAAAATGAACAAATCAAGGGACTATAGATGCTGCAAGGGTGTGGAGAGACGGGCTCCCTCCTGCGCTCGTGGTGGGAATGTAAACTGGTGCAGCCACTCTGGAAAACAGTGTGGAGGTTTTTCAAAAAATTATCAATAGAACTGCCTTATGACCCAGCAATAGTACTGCTAGGAATTTACCCCAGGGATACAGAAGTGCTGATGCATAGGAGCACATGTACCCCAATGTTCATAGCAGCACTGTCAACAATAGCCAAATCATGGAAAGAGCTTAAATGTCCATCACCTGATGAGTGGATCAAGAAGATGTGGTATATATATACAATGGAGTATAACATGGCAATGAGAAAGAATGAAATCTGGCCATTTGTAGGAAAGTGGATGGACCTTGAGGGTGTCATGCTAAGCGAAATAAGTCAGGCAGAGAAGGACAGATACCATATGTTTGCACTCATAAGTCTAACAGGAGAACAGTAGAAACCTAATGGATGACCAGGGGGAGGGGAAGAGGGAAAGAGAGTTGGGGAGAGAGAGGGATGCAAAACCTGAGAGACTATTGAATGCTGAAAATGAACTGAGGGTTGAAGGGGAAGGGGGAGGGGGGAAAAGAGGTGATGGAGGAGGGCACTTGTGGGGAAGAGCACTGGGTGTTGTATGGAAACCAATTTGACAATAAACTATTTTAAAAAATAAATAAATAAACCTTAGAAATAAAAAATATTAATAATAAAAAATAAAACATCCAAATCCACTTTTTGCTTTAGTAAGTAAAGAATCATGATGAGACTGAACTCTTTCTGGATTGAATGAGGATTTATCAGACCCTCAGGTCATCACCCTAGACCTCAATGCCACAGCAGTATAAGAAAAAGGCATAACATAGTGAAAAGAGCATAGAGTTAGCTAGAGGTCAGAGATCCTGGGTTCTCATTTCACCTCTGTCCATTTAAAAAGATACATGATGTTTGAGAAAGTCAGTTTCTCCTCTGAAAAGACATGGAGGCATTAAACTAGACAAGCTCTAAGCTAGCACCAATAAATCAGATTATCTGATTGTTGGCAAGGTCTTTGGTCAAGAAGACAAGCTGGATATGTGTTAAATTGAAAAATCTCCCCCTGGAAATATTATTTTTGACTTTTTTTCTTAATTTCAAAATTACAGAGAATGAAAAAAATAATATTACAAATTCCCATGATTTTACCATCCAAATTTAATAATATGAACTTTTTCCCAGTTTGCTTTCAGTAGCTTTGCTTTATTAAAGAATATAGCATTACAGATATAGCTAATGTCCCCTTTAACCACCATACAGAGTCCTGTCCTTACCCTCAAACCCCTGTCTTGGTATAACCACTCTTCCTTCCAACTTTAAGATTCTTGTATACATAAATACGTACCCTGAAAAAAAATTACTGTAGTGACTAAAAGTTTCTTACAATGGGGATATAGGTGGGGATGAAAGCCAGTTAACTGACAGCTCTTGTGATGTAAGTTCCAGTTAACTGGGTCTAAGAGACTGTACTTAGACCTGTGCACATACCCCATAACATGCACACTGTACCTCTCACACACAGAACCCTAGTGGGGGCAAAGTTCAGAGTCTACAGGTGTTTTCTGCCCAAAGTTAGTTGTTTCTATGCCATGTGCTGCCCCACAGATTTCACAGATAAGACCTCTGATACTGTTGAAGTTCTGCTCTCTTATGGGGAAAGTTTTGATTCACGGCAGAAACGCAATTGCTACTCATCAAATAGCCAGTTTCTAAAAGTTACAAGCAGGGCCCACATCTTCCAATCTGCAGTTGGCTGCCTTTATTGCAAATCAAATTCTGTGTCAACTAGAATACATGACTCCCAAGTAAGTGCCGATTAGGGCTTAGTCATCTTCTTTAGATAACTTGATTTCCTCTCCATTTGCAAGTTTAGCACACCATTTGGCCACCATAAATCCCTCATCCTGCTGAGCTAACCAAATAATGGGAATCCTCTGCTGGTTCTGACTGCCAGGGGTCTATAAGGATCAAATACATCAGTGTACTTCAAGTGCTTGGAACAATGACAAGTCTTTTCTATTACTAGTTCAATTAAAACTACTTCTATTAACTATATATCTATTTTATTAATTCTTCTACTGTACTTCCCAAGCATTTATATGTGATAATACACATTATTTCAATTAAAAATGTCATTTATATCCTCTTTATATTAAAGTTAGGTTATTAAATTGTTTTTATTTTCATTTAAGGCAGGAGTAAGTCATAATACTTAAAAATTTCATTTCAAAGGGCCATTATAAAATATTTTAACATGTGTTTTCATATTAATTACATAAGATAGTGTAGAGTAATATATGTATACATATACTTGTTACATGTTATATAATAAAATACAATATTATTAAAGATTGTATATAATATTAACATTTTATAAATTACATATAGATTTGCTCTTACAGATTGCACATCATAGTAGTTTATAAATTAGCATATATTTATATAACATGTTTACCTTATGTTTATGTAATCATAATGTATATTTATAGTATAAATTGTTATAACTAAATGTATTTATAAGTTAACTATAATAGTTTGAATCACATGAAATGGCTGCTTTTATAAGTCAAAAAGCTTAAATATTGACAATTTCATCATTCATCCAAATATGTGCCTTATGTAAAATATTATATATTGAAACATCATATAAAGTTGTAACTTTTAAAAAGGAAGTCTAGGACTAAGTAAAGTTGAGACTTCCATCTTAGTTGGTAAACTTTTTTTATTTTTTTGTGCTAGGGCCCTTCTGATAACTCATAAAAGCAGCAGAGTTTCTTCTAGCTTCCAGGCCATTTTAATGGTTATGCCTTATGCCTAGTACACCGTTCCCTCAGATATCTACTTAGCTCACTGGCTGCCAACCTCCTTCATTTCTCTGTTCAAGTAAGTTGGGGATGGGAGTAATTACTGATTCCAGGACTAACTGGACAAAGGCATGGGTGGCTTGATAACCTCCGCTCATTATCTCCAGAAGCATCTCCCAGACCCTGAACATTTCCTTTCCTTACCCCATACACCAGGCGCATCTGATTCCCATCCACTCACTTTGTATACATGGTCGGCACTGTAACTCCAGCCTCATCTTTAAAATTTTTTTAAATGTTTTATTTATTTTTAATACAGAGAGAGACAGAGCATAAGAGGGGGAGGGGCAGAGAGAGAAGGAGACACAGAACTGGAAGCAGGCTCCAGGCTCTGAGCTAGCTGTCAGCACAGAGCCTGACGCGGGGCTCGAACGTGAGATCTGACCTGAGCCGAAGCCAGAGGCTTAAGCGACTGAGCCACCCAGGTGCTCCACTCCAGCCTCATCTTGATCGGTGTCCGGGAAGAATGATAATGGAAGGGGGAAACAGTTTCTCCCTTCCACCGCCCTCAGCGGCAGCCCTGCCGGTTTCCCTCCTGCCAATCCCCACTCTTCACCTCCCGGACTTGGGGGCGGTGGCAGCCGTGGGACACCTGGAGCGGGGGTCCTTCCGCGTGGCCTCGAGGAGGAAATGTCCGCGGCACTGGAGCAGTGGAGCGCCTCTCCCTAGCGACTGAAGCTAGAGGGTATAGGGCTCTTGGGAGAGCTCGCGGAGGCGTGCCAAGGTCTGAGGGGACGCCTGTGCCTCAGCCAGGGGTGGAGAGATTGGGGGGGGATGCGGCTCAGCCTAAGTACCTGTAGCACCGACGTGGCCGAGAAGGTGCTCAAGGGGGCGCCATCCACTGCGCAGCTGGCCCAGGCCATCCCCGCTAGGGTGAGGGCCTTTGGAACACTTCCTGGGTGTAGTGCATCTGCGTAGCGTTCGCGCCACAGTTATACTTTCACTACCCGGGATGCCGGCCTTGCCTTCTCGCTCTTGGAAGTGGGTATGGTAATAGGACTTTCTGTGATGTTACCATGTACATTTAGATTAACATTAAAGAACTAATATATTTCACTGTGCCCGGGTATTGACTGTCCACCTGGTAAAAGGGGCCATAATTATAGCACATCTATAATACTACTGTCTGCAGTTAAATTAATATTATGTTATAATATTAGTTAACTAGGAAGCACCACCAGGAGGACTGGTGCTATGCTTTACTTTTTGTTATTTAGCGATAATTGACTTGCATCCATTATTATTTGTGTTTATATTAGTATATTATTTAATTATTTCACCTTTATGGTGTCTATTATTATAATTCAGGTCATAATTAAGTGATTATGTCATTAATTATTATTATAATGAATACCACAACTGTATTAATTATTATTTTGTATACTATAATTGTATTATTTATTATTTTGTATTATTTTGTATTTGTATGTTATAATCGTATTATTTATCACAAGTATTAACAGTAAGTGTAACACAGTTTAATCATTAATAAACATAATTAATACTAAATTGATTCTGCACTGCTCAGAAACCCTGGTGTTAACCTTTTCATGTTATCAGAATCAGGATAACTGAGGTGAAGCATTTAATGCAGTTACTTGCATTAATATGATTTAAAAAAAAAAAACAAAAGTATAGTAACTACCATTCCTGGTAATGTTGGTGTGGTATTCTTTCCCTCTTGGAAATGGCATAAATCATATATCACATGATTAATGTTATTATTATTTCTTACATTATTTTAGCATCTATCCTAATAATGGATAACACCATATATAAGAATAATGGGATTATCTGCTGCTGCCTCTGAAATGGATATAATTTGTGAATATTGATAATTTATATTACATTGATATTATAATCATAATTAATACCACACCTGAGAATCTTGGCATGAATCTGTAAAATGGACATAATTATGAGGCATCACTAATATTGTTATCATTTGCATTTATGTTAGTACTATAGTTGTAATTAGTGCTATTAGGAATGACTGTTTCTTTTAAAGTAGGGAGAAATTTACACTTCACAGGGATTTATCATATTTAAATGAGTTAGAACTTGGCACACAGTAGTAATGACGATGATATTAATAATAGGAGAGTTTCTTAACTCCTTACTGTGTATCAGATGCTGCTGAAGTATTTTACATGCGTTGACTCAATGTCCACAACAACCATGTAAGCAGAATAGGTATTATAGATATCTCCAGTTTACATATGAACTAATTGAGACTCACAGAGGTTAAATGTCTTGCCTGCGATTCCACAGCCAGTTTGATTCCAGGTTCCATCCTCTTATCCACTGCTTGTAATAATGGAAATGATTATCACATATAACTAATATTTTTATCCAAGTTACTATCTTATTATTATCAGAAAAGAATAAAGGTTTCCTTCTCTTTCATCATAAAATGGTCATAAACACAGGCAATGTCTGGTGTTAGAGGTGCTGATGTTTGGGATCTAGGCAGGGATGGGGTGCCTAGAGCAGGGGTGGGGGTTGAATCTCTCCCTCCTGATGTTGTCAGGAGACACATTTGAAATAGCTCAAGGTAAAAGCATCTGGTAGAGTGTTGATACACTATAAATGCTTCTTAAAGATTTGTTAATCTTTCATTATGATGCTTAGTTTCCTAATAGCCCAGGTTAAAAAAAAAGCAAATTTTATTTTTTTATTTTTTATTTTTTAAATAGTTTATTCTCAAATTGGTTTCCATACAACACCCAGTGCTCTTCCCCACAAGTGCCCTCCTCCATCACCACCACCTCTTTTCCCCCCC